>JAXIUW010132225.1:0-13307 GCA_035591015.1 Cephalothrix simula
CGGATTTCGGTTTTCGATTTCGGAAAAGATAGGCGATTTCGGTTTTCGTTTTCGAAAATAGGCGATTTCGGTTTTCGCCTTCGAAAATACGCAAAGTGAAATTTCGGTCTTCGGTCGGATTTTTCGCTCTTCTTCGGTTTTCGGTCGCCTTTTTTCGACCGTCTTCGGTTTTCGGTTGATTTTTTCACCGGATTTCGGTCTTCGAAAAACCCCTTCCAGCCCCTCTTAAAAGTTGGAATGGTATCGAAAAAACGAGCAACGAAAAACGTTTATCATCGAGAAGGACAATTTTGGGAGCACTTTAAAACGAACTCAATCGCAAATTGTACACCCAGGGTACACCAGAGCACACGCGGATAAGAAATATTCGGGTTATTCTGCCCGAAGAATGGAACCATCAGTCTAAATGAAGTCGATGGGTCCTTTTGAAATTGCCATATTTGATAAAACAACTTTGCACGTATACATATATGCACTTATGTATACGTGACTGCACTGACTTTTTTTTCAAAACGGCCCAAAACTCCAAACTGATGATGGATTCTAATTAAGTACAAAATTTTCTGGGGGCCACCTTTGAGTTTTCTGAATTTCGGTCCATTTTAAGGTCACAAAACACAAATATTCTTCAAAAATTTTAGTAACGAAAAAACGGCATTCTGATAATTTCGTCATATGGTATAAAGAATTGAAGTCCTAAAAATTTCGAACACAAGGTGCGTCAGGGGAAAATTTGTTCAACTAACTTTTATTTTTCTATTTTGGACTGCGTCTGTGGTTTTCGGGGTGTCCCTTTGGAAGTCTAAGAATTATTCAGTTAAATATAGTTTGCTACATTCACATCTTGCTCAATTGGGCCTTAGTTTAGGTCTTTGTAAATCACAATAAGATAAAACATTAAAGGAGTTCCACCGACCAATAATACCCTAATTCCACAAATGATGGTGAAATACGATAGCTATCTCTCTATCCTAATTCTCTATGCCATCAATCTTTGTTTTGAAGACTTGCTTGCGGCTTTTAAGACTACAAAACGGAAATATTACAGAGTAACGTGCGTAATCCTGATTATCAATCCAATTTAGATCATATTGGTCACCGAAATCAATAACATCGACCAATGTCGATTTATAATCTTCCACAGTTAACATAAATATCATTGCTTTTAATTCATATATAAGGCCCTTTTTTAATTAGTTAGTTTACGGGGTCTGCCGCCCATATTTTTCAGAAAATAGAAAAAATAAATAAAATTTAATCCTCATCCACATCATTATCTAAATAATCTTCGACTTCATCTCCATTGTCATCACCTTCTCCACGATCACCATCACTATCACCATCACCATCATCGTCACCATCACCATCATCATCATCTGAATCATCTTCATCTCCATCACTATCACTATCACTATCTTAATCAATATCATCATGATCAATATCATCATGTTCATGATCTAAATCATCATATAAACTCTTAATCATGATTTATATTAATTCCATGGTGTACAGACCCCATTGATGTGATATGTAATGTCAAGATATGACACCAACTATTATTTTATAGTTATGAAAAGAATTCGACTTCGGAATTTTTCTGAAGGACTTTTTTTTAAACAAAAGTACATGCAGCTTTATTTACAACTAATATTATTTACATAAAATATAAAATGCCATTCGGCCTAAATTAGGCCATTTTAGGCATATGTACAGTTAAACGTTTTTTAAAAATTTATTACATAATATTTCAGGATAGTAATAAGGATGATAGAATTTTACATTTATGCAAGATTTGTCACAATTTAAAATAAAGTTAAGGTTTATCACAGATGGATTGGTAATGGTGCTAATGATTGAGAGAGTGTGAGAATGGTATTTTTTATGATTATATGATTTTTTTTAGAAGTAAAATTTATATACATTAGAAATTATCACAGATAGCTTTGTTATGAGTATGAGTATGAAAAGATGATGATGAGGATGTTAACGAGGGTGAGGCCTAGGGTGAGTTTATGGAGAGAGCGGATTGATGGTGAAAGTAGGAAATATTATTAGGAAATATCAACCTTCATTTTCGTTTTTCAATTTACAAATTCCAGTTACCGTGACGGAGATCTAGAACGTTTTTTGGACTTCATATGGAATAAATATTTAACGGAGTCAAGAAATGTCGCAGTTGCTAAAATATTTCGTTATTTCTTTATAATAGAGTAATTGGTATCACCATAAAGTAAGAAATTTATTTTTCCATCTAAATTTCGCTTATTGTAATTTTCTATTAGATCGAGGGCCGGTCTTGTGTTGGCTTTTTTTGTTAAACCTTTTTAGAAATCATAACATATGAAGCTTGAGCTTCAAGAGATACAGTATTTGAGCAAAGGTTCCACCAAAACTACATTGTATACAACCATATTACACTTTTGTTGTTTTTACGGGACATATACCATTGCCGATCAGGAAGTAACGAAGCATGGACTTTTTCTTTCGCGTGAATCACCAACAAATGATAGCCAAATGCATTTCTTCCAAGAAACTGACCTTTGTTTCTGTTTTCAGGGATGCTTTCAATACGAAGTGAGAAAAAGCTTATGACCAACATGAGATAAGCATAATAAACCTTCAACTAACAGTATCGGTGGATCAATTTCTCCTCCGCTGAGCTATTGGTACTGTATTGGCGGTCAGAACGGTCTTTAGCTACATGTAAGACATGTAAACTCCCAAATTTTCAGCCCTCTACATTCGCCTTCATTCGTGATCGTTCCAAAAATTAGTGGTTCCCATGTTGAATACCTATACAAGTCAAAAATATTCGAAAGTTGAAAGTAGTTGGTATTAGATCTTCAGAACTATCTTACATGTAAGTGAACTGACACCTCAACTTCAAAATTGCATTTCAGTGATGCGTGGTAGTTCTCAGGAGTACGATGAACATTCCTCACAGTCTTTTTTTTTGAAATCCTGGGTGTAATTTTGTTGAAATCAGGGTCATGACACCCAAACAATCTGACATTTACTAAATTTATCTGACACCGGCCGTGGAGAGCACAGATCAATTTATCTGACAAATACGTTATTTTATCTCACATGGACCTGCTACACCAAATTTGACATAAACTTATTACAACTGGCACCAAAAGTTTTCAAGACCAACCAATTTATCTGACGTAATTAATTTAAAATGGACATTAATACTATCATGCACAGTGCACAACCCAAGTATTTAACTTAAACTGACGCCAGATAAATTCAACATCCATAATTTTTGGACACCATACCACCTAATTTAGATGAAATTTTGGATACAAATTTCTTGACACCACCCAAATCATCTGACACCAGATAGAATTTTGGGCAATATTTTCATGACAACACACAATTTATCTGACGTCAGATAAAATTTTGGGTAAAATTTCCTTGACACCACCAAATCTTTTCATTTATGTTTTTTGGTCGTTTGACATCCATTCACCCACCTCCGGCTTGGGTGTCTGAGTTTGAAGTGCATTTTAAACCAACATAGATCGCTAGTTACTATAAGGTTGGATGTGCAGGGTGACTACGTAGAGTATGGCCAGGTAACAGAGCGCGATGACAGTAATGCACTGCTTCGTCTATGCTTATACTGTACAACGATTATTGCCTCCTTGCGTACATTTCGCTCCACTGTCCGAGAATTTCTCGCTTGTGGCTCGTGTAACAAAATACCCTGAAGCAATGAACCTTTTTGTCTTGCGTTTCTTTAAAATACAGAGAGTTCATTTGGATCAATAAGCTGATAATCTACCGTAAAATCTGGTGCGAATGCGCTAAGTGTCCGCTGGTGATTAGTGTCCTCTTCGTAGTATAACTATACAGATAGTATGGCTTTTTTTGTCGGACACAGGTAACCGGCTTTTATTGTCCTACCTACCTGTCCTATTTAAATGTACATACCGGACACTGAAAGTCGGGGGACGCTGCAAACCTTTACATCGGAAGACTTGTAAAATGATTCAGTGGTATATTTTTGTCTTTCATGGCATTGAAAAAATTCATGAGCCTCCTGGACAGCGAAAATATCTATAACATTTAACACTATTAGTAATGGTTGTTTTTAAAAGTCAACCCCTTGCCATTTTTGGAAATTGTGCCTTGTTCTAAAAATCTACTATGAACCATCCCGCGAGCGAGTCAGAGTCACCTTAGCGATTATACACTGACAGCATAAAACGAGTTTGGGGATTAACTAATTCTAGCACATATAACATGAGATCATTCTGTAAGCTGACATCATATAGCTTTTCATTGGCTAAATCGATCTCTCGTCTCCGTTACTATGACAACTAATGATATGTTCCCCGTCTTCCACTGCAGTCCTGTACACTGAAGCCTGATCCTCATTATATTGAATAATATATGAGAATATGGGGCTTTTCATGTTGATGACATAGAACTTGACATCGTAAGACAAAATCTATGTTTTAATAATCATTTGGACAATTTTGGACTAACGCTTTCCATTTTTGGATAAGGAAATTGAAAACAGCTAATAGATCATTAAAAAGGAGCAAAAAATTTAGAAGGAAATATAGAAATGTTGGAATAAAGAAAGATCGTTTAGAGGATAACAGTGACGCCATTTTGTTTTGCAAAAAAGTGTAGGTCGATTCAAAAATTTCACCACCATGGGTACCGTTTTATCATTTACTCCTCGACCAAGAAGGCCTTTATACGAGGATATCAATTTAAATAATTTTAATTATGAAATTTTAAACAATGTAAAGAATCAGCCAAAAGATAAAAATTTCAGGCATTCCACCTTCATCAGTGGACTAAGCTGGAAAAAATTTATAGTGGATAAAAAGAGAAAAGAAAAGAATTTTATCAAACTTACGAACAAAATACCAGGAAAAATTGATAATAACCTGAATTCAGATATTGAAAATAACAATCGTAATTTCGTGCCCAAATCGTTCTCTTGCTATAATCTTAAAACAGGTGAAGACTATAAGGACAAGGACCTTAAAAATAACAATCTGTGCAGACAAATATCAAAATCGACGGGATCACCTAAGAAAACAGTTATTCAAGCATCAACATCAGAGCTTCTACGATGTTTGGGAGAATTTCTTTACAGAAGGTGCTTTCGACTCAAGCATTTTGAGCCAGGTGACTGTGTAATGTGGCTACGCACTGTAGATAGGTCACTTCTTCTTCAAGGTTGGCAAGACGTTGCTTTCGTCAACCCAGCAAATGTTGTTTTCGTGTATTTATTGGTGCGAAAAGCAGTCACTGATGATATAATGTCAGAGCATGAGCTTCAGGCATGTGTGCTAACATGTCTATATCTCAGCTACTCTTACATGGGAAACGAAATTTCCTATCCGCTTAAGCCTTTTTTGGTTGAGGAAGACAGAGACAAGTTTTGGGACAGATGTATAGGTTTGATAAACGAACAAAGTACAAACATGCTACGTATTAACAGTGACCCGAGTTTTTTTACTGATGTATTTACGGAACTGAAATCGTATTCTTCACTTTGAAAAAAGAGGAGCTTAAAAAATTAGCAATATTTTATTGTTATACAAGAAACTTCCGCGTGTTTTTATGGAATGATGCATGCATGTTCAAAACGTGAAAAAGAAGAAACTGTGAAAGTGTGCCGACTTGCCAAAAACTTGTCATCTTGATGATGTTCGACAATCGATGGATGTTACAATATTATGGATAATAGGATCGTTTATATTTTCCACCTCGCATGAGCTCAAAAGTACGTATTCTCTAATATTTATAGAATTTGGTACTTATATATACTTACTATTTTTGCATTTTTTCTTTGCAAAATATCAACACATCTTACATAAAATCATATAAGGATTCTTTTGGGTTATTTTATGTTATTTTATCCAGAAAATTAATGTGTTAGTATTTTGCATCGTTCAGTTAGTACCAGTGGCGCCTTTCGTTTGCAATCCTGGAACCATATATTTAAAATTTCAATATTTTTGGACAAATTTGTATGGGCTTTTAGTCTGAAAACCTGAAACATTATCGATTACTTTGCCTAAAGCATCACTTAAAAATGAGATGAAGTGGCTACAATATCAACATTTTATAATGAGTATTAAAAATTGATAACCACAAAACGTCAAACCTTCATCTGATTTATCTATATCACACTTATCACAAACATTAATGATGGTTACCTCTAATGCATACGCAACAAAATGATTACAAAGTGCAGACTTCATATAATACGAAATACCTTGTATTGATTTCTACAAGACCAGAGCTGTACAAGACAATCAAGACAATCATTTCAGTACCAGGCAACTACTATCTGACAAATCGTATGTACATATGTGATAATACCAGCAATACTGAGCATAATTGATTGTCTTCGAGCATTTAGATCGCCAACGTTATCTAAAAAGGCAAAAGTTGCTACAAATTATCAAAATTAAAAAGCTAACAGTATTTTTTTATTTTGGTATATTTATGTCATGGAACTGGTTTACTGTGACGTTTTATACCACACTAATCACTTCCGGTTGCATAAAGGGGTTCGAAGTTTATTGACAAGCCCGGTAAAACTACACCACCACCTTTAGTAAATGTAGCACATTTTGGTGTATTTCCCTCTCCTTAGTTTGGGAAAACTATATTCACTTCCGCAGGACTATTGTATTGAGGGTAAAAAGGTTATAACCATACTGATAAACACATCAGATAGGGCACAAACAGAATTGTAGCTACTCAAACACGTTCTACAGATTCTTTATAGCCCAGCCAATAATATACATGTTGGACCAACTTGAATATTTATGAGTTTTTTATAAAAATATTGTTACATTAAAAATACAAGAGACATATTTTTAAACTTTTTAAATTTTAAAACAGGAAGGAATATTGGATCGAAACTAAAAATGGTTGACTAGTGATCTACTCACTAACGATCTATGATTGCAAGCATCGAATATAAGGGACGTTCAAATAAAATACTTGCACAATGAAAATCACTCACCGATCTAAGGAATATTCCTCTCTTGATAATCCTTCAAATAAACTAAAAAACACATATTAACCTTCCTTACACAGAGACAAATGTATATCTCAGATTTATCTCGATTTGTTTTGAAACACAGGACAATTTTATTTTGACATATGAATTTCATAATAAATATTGAATTGACCACCATTTACGGTCCGACAGTACTAATTAATGTACACAAACCAACAAACATGGCAGCCGATTTACATTATGAAATCCGTATGCCCAAAATAAATTTGTCTTGTGTTCCAAAAGCAACTAAGTTTTTAGAAAATCTGACATATACATTCCGTCTGACACTTTGGAAGGTTCATATTTGTGTTTTAGTTCACTTGAAGGATTATCAAGAGAGGAATATGCCTTAGATCGGTGTAGATCGGTGAGTGATTTTTATTGTGCAAGTACTATAGTTAAAATACAAAAAATGTAGAACATAGTTTTATTCATTTTCCCACCGATACCACATATAATTGGGCGGTGCTCACTGGTACTTCTGACTCAGAAATTTCTCTATTATTTTTAAGTCACCTATTTTTAATGCATGTGAGTCATTAACAACATAAAATACAAACCTGAAGACTAGTCGATTTTTATGCTGATAATTTCTGAATCTATGATTATGAATCAACGTAATATATTCTAATTAGACTATAATTACGACTTTTCATTAATGTATTTCGTCCCCAACTGATCCCGATATAGATGAAAATTGATTTTCCAATAATACCACAGAAAAAGCATGTAAATCATCAACAACACAGATCACATTAAGTGGAAAAGAATAATGTCAATAATAACGAGCACCATGGGAATTTATTAATATTTTATTATGCTTGTCTAGAGGTTCATCTAATATAAGGTCAATTGTAAGCAAAAGCAAAAATGTAAGCAAAAATCCAACTGATGAATTAAGTCAATATAAGAATTGTTAAGTTTTTTAAAAACAATAAAAGTTTTTGGATAAAAAATATTTTAGAGTAATAACATATAAATATACTATTAAATAATTATGATTGGGTAGATTGGAGCTTTTTGTAAAAAGATATTTGATTGCATATGTGAATCATTTTGAACATGGATCAATTATCAAATCAAGTATTTTTGCAAGAAAAGCCTGGCAGTGATGGTCAGTGATAATTTGCAATATATAGGATAATTAACTACCAATCTAAACCTCCACAATGGACCTCGTGTAGTATTACAAAAATAAACTTTTTGAGCTTCCTGTGGAATAAATTCAGCATTAAAAGGCCAATTAAATGTATGGCATGCACAACTAACCGAATCTTTTAATGTCCCTTCTTTTATGCAAGTAGGCTCATCAGTTTCAGTACATTCTTTTAAATAAGAGATGACAAATACCATTGATTAGTACATAATCAATGTGTTATTTTCCCCGGCTGTCCGTCAAAATAAAGAATAATATAACATAGTCCAACAATGACAATATTACATTTTTATTGGTAAAAACAATTTAAATTCAATGGATGATGCAGTGATAAAGATGTATATTTAGAAACATAAACAGACATGATCAGAAATTCAATATTTAGGTTTTATGACTAAATTTTTACCAATACAATATTCATTTTCTGAAAACTAAAAATCAATTTTCGACTTCTCTACATGCAGAAAATCGTGAATGATTCAAGAAATGCATTTGAAAATGATGAAAAATCAATTTTCATTCATTTGACAATATTAGAAGATGAATTCAATATGATTCATTTGATGATGTTGTCATAGCAACCAGAATATTATCCGCACACCACAATGTCTTCAGGCGGTGATAAGGTTCAGGTATACAAAAGCAAGAATATTGCATTTTTATTCCAAAACGCCTACCAAATTTGTTTTTAAGCGATGCCTACATTTTGTATTGTTCTTAAATTATTTCTCAATATGTTAAAAATAGTGTTAGAAGAGTTTTAAAATTATATGTTGATGCCATTTTTAAGGCATGTTTTTGTGATAGTTAATTTATTTCGCTCAAAATTTATATTTGTTTATTTTCTTAACATATTCTAATTAACCTGCCGATAATTTTATGTATAATTCTCATTTAATAATAATATGATATAACGTTCATGTATGTTAGTCATGTTACATTAGTAAAAAAATAATTTTCAAAACATTTGGCGTAGATTCGGAAATACGTATTTTCATTTTTACATAACGGTTAATGCATATATATTATACAGATACAGGGTGTTTCATAAATATTATACTATCTTTTGGACCATGGATTGCATGAGAGAATTCATTCTCATTCACGCTGTTTATTGATTTTTATTCAACTTTACACCAAGAGGTGAAATATTTTATGAAACACAATGTACCAAAACTTTGTCCAATGTGTATCCCACCGTTACTATAGGCCATTGTGTAAGATCTTTTATTATAGGCCATATGATATCTTTTATAAGAATAAATCGATTATTTATTTGTATTTCTATTGATTTAGCCCACCTAATAATGTCCCAGTTTATAAGAACATAATACATAAGATCTCATTTGTCTTAGTAAATCATAACCAAATTGATTTGGTTATGATTAAATGTATTACTTTTTCGTAAAAATGATAATTATGTAAATGAATTTTCATTATTATTATTAATAATATTATACTTTGTTATGTTATTGATTAATATTGCGTGAGAGCGATTTTGTTCTATTTTTTATACTAAAAGGATTGAAATGCATTGTGGTTATCGTGCAAGGGGTCGTCTGAAAATGTTGAACTTGAAGTCTTATATTCTACTTTTGGATATCTTTGAGTCGACCCAAATGAAGCTATAAATTTTTATGAAACCTTTGTTATTAATGTTGTTGTCAACTTTGTTCTTAGAATTTACACTAATACTTCTATCATACTTTAAATTAATTTAGAAAAATGACGTGATGCCTTCAAACAGTCTTCTTTTGATAACTCATTTTAAGATAGTTTGATTTAAGTATATTGTAGATCTAAGGATTAAAATATCGGGGTCAAGTCAAACAATGCAGGCTTACTAGATACTCCATAATACTGACGTACTTTGGGATGGATTAAATGTGTATTTTCGTGGAAAGATTTACATTAGAAGAATTTTTCGGAATAGATGAGTTAAAAGAAGAAGACTTAATTAAGACCATCTGAAAAATTTGAAATAGAGTTGTTAATATGTTAAATCAAGAGCGATATTATAAAATAAGTCCTTTCTAAACCTTGAACAGAAACTATTTTTGGAACTTTGTCCTTCAAAATTCAGTGTTTGAATCAAAAATTTTAAAAGTCAGCTGCATTTATTTATTATTTACATATTTCCTGTTGATAATACGATGGTTTATTTGAAAAAATAAAAAAAGCTTTATTTCATCACGATGACTTTGAAAACAGAGGCAAATTAGTATTGTGAAAGACATTTCACAATGTGACTCATTTCATGCTTATTGATCACTATTAGTGATCACAAAAAGTTCTAAAGCTATTCTTTTCAAATAAACCATCATATCATCAACTGGAATTAGCTAATGATAAATACATGCAGCTAACTTTTGACAGAAATGGAAGTACTAAATTGCCTATGTTTTAAAAGTCATCCTGATGAAATAAAGTTCTAAAGATATTTTTTCAAATAAACCATCATATTATCAACAGGAATTAGGTAAATAAGAAATACATGCAGCTGACTTTCAAAAATTTTGATCCAAACCTTGAATTTTGAAGGATAAAGTTCCAAGAATAGTTTCTGTTCGGTGTTTACAAAGAACGCAACTTCAATTTTTGTCTAAAATAAAGTTTTGTAGTGAAACATGGTGGTAGGCCAACTCTTTAAGAGTCCTAAGCGCGTTTTAGAATAATGAATTTTTTTATGCACGAGTATATTTTCATGCTAGAACTCCCAATAGATAGAAAAATAAGCCTTTGTAAAATATAATGCTACATTTGTTTCGATTTTTGCGAAGCCAACAGCTTTCTCTCCTTCGTTGTTATACTTATATCATTGAGCTCTCTGTAAAATCTAGACAAATCAGATATATCATTATCAATAAATTATATCAGATTTTGTAAAATGTCTGCGGTCACTTAATTTTTTTTGACTTTTCATACATGGTAAGTTAATTTGAAATCCTGAAAAACTGCTTAAGTTATAGAAAACAATTCCAATTGACCTAAATTCTACAGCCGACCTATTATATTCTTCCGTTCTGTCTATCCCCTCCTCTGCTTACTGCTAAGCAGAGCAGCTAGGGTTATGTCAGTCATTTTTTTCTTATAAAATTCTTTCAAAAATTGACTGACTACAGATGTAATTTTCTGAAAAAATCAAAGCAGGAAGACTAATGCGCTGCGAATCAAGTTGTCATTGAATATATCAGACTCAGATCATGTTATTTGCGACTTCAGCAACCAAATCGTACGAGTTACCATGGAGACAACCAATTTCAAGAAACTCCGTGATTGAATATTTTCATCAAAAGTGAGCTGCAGGAGAGCTAACGCGTACTATCCACCCCCACAATACCGCACCATCGAAGTCTATTTTTAGAAAAATCATGTTAATCTTAATTTATTTGGTTTGACGTACCGTATTCGTGTGATGGTTTCCTGAAATTATGAAAATGAATTCATGGTCGTTGTGATTTAAAGCATAAGCATTGTGCATGAATACAGAAATATATGTAACAACATACAGTGTAACAATATATGCTTTGTAAGGGCAACATCAAGGTGTTTAGAAAATTGCCCACTAGCCCGATTGTGCTTGTCAGACAGGCCGCAGGGATGTCTTTCTATTGCCATCAAGGGTCGAAACACTTCGTTACCCAAAATCCTTTAAGCTGGACGGAAGCACGAAATTTGTTGGTGGCGCTGTTTAGTGTAAGACTACAACCGTACAAATGCTTCATCCTCAACACAGGATACATGCTCTCCACTCGCATTTACCCTGAAAATGACCTACACAAAATCATGTTGACGCGTCCGCTCGTGATGCTATTTAGTACATTTCTTTCGTATACAAGCAATAAAATAATACCATGTACATGCATCTCATAATTTTCTTAGAGACATTGCGTATAATTGGTTGGTTTACACAAACCTATGGTATATGAGCAGCTGATATGAGATCATTAAGTTTAAAACTGACGCAACTTCGGACGTTAAAATACGTCTTTAGCAATAATCATGTTCTAAATAGCGGTTGTATTTTACAACCGCGCCCAAGAAAGTTCCAACAATTTGCAAGGGGAAGTCCCATCAGAGCGAGAATCGGGGGTTCTTGATCTGTTGATCTGTGTTGTGAATGACAAACCTTCCAAAGATCTAGGACTTGTAGCTAAAGGATTTCTACAGACGAGACTTATTGCTCGTTAGGTGAGAATCTGAGCTCGTATTTCCAGCTAAAATGTCAGGCGACACGAAGTATGTTGTAAATTGCCACATGTATATCTTTTTAGAAAACTACTATAGATCTAGGGTTGTTGAACTGCTTCTACGTAGTGGGCACTCACGGACATTTTAAACCGGGTAATTCCCAGGAGTATTTTTTGACATTCATCGTTCATTCGATCCTTGACAGATTCAAAGTCCCCTCGATTTAGGACATGTTTAATTTACCTTCGATATTTCTTGTTTGCTCTAAATGTTTTATGGAGATTTATAGCATCTTTTACTGATGATTCTGTCTCAACAGAAGTCAATCGATAGTTTTTATCCTATTAATTTTAAGAATATGAAAATTATTTCAATTTATGAATTACTCAAGACCAGAGAATGGATACATTCCAGCAAACATTGATACTAGGAAATAAAGCAAAATAGTGGACTAATGAAGCTCCTTGAAAAATTTGGATTTAGATTGAGGAGTTTGCTTCGTTGGTAGAGCATTGATTTCAATTCAATCAGGCGTTCCCTTTCAAAACATAATAGAGATTTATATATAACCGACTTTTTTCATTTTTGCGACAATCCTCCCCACCGATTGTCCGTGTCTGCGTCCCGTGTCCTCCTCTGGTGGTCAGTGTACATAATTTTGTATTCATTTTGTAATATAGCGGGACATTGAAATGACCACCCAAGAAAATATTTTCCACGGCCTAGTTCTGAAAGCTTAAAAAATTGAGGATTCAATTTCGGTAAATATCTAGTAGCGATAATCGCGAACATATTTATATATATTATAAACCTGAATGAGGGCGATTAGTTTTCTCAATAATATTTTACAACACTTATATATAATAAAATTACGTAGGCCATTACAATATTCACTATTCGCAACAAATAATTATA
>JAXIUW010133336.1:3317-26190 GCA_035591015.1 Cephalothrix simula
ATGATAACGTTGCATTTCATATTGTACCAAGGAATTAAACGGATCATAATTCTACTCTTCGAAATTATTGACTTTAATGTTCCCGTGTTGTATTAAAATTCTTAATTCAATATTGATGTCTTGGAAGATTAATAATTAAAGGAAATGTTCCAGCAGCCAAATTTCATCTGTTTCATTCATCTGGAAGCCCAATTCTTTTCTTTCAATTAAACCATGAATACATTAGAGTTATAGCAGGAAGCCAAATGATGCCAATTTCTTGTTGTTGTAGAACTCTATAAATTAGTTATTTGTTTGAATGATGGGAAATCAAATCTGATCAAATCTAAATTTTAGAAGTGGGAGCGCTCGGAACACAAAAATTATTTTCTAATTGCCCCAATTGGAAACATCTAAAACATCTGTGGGGACAGTACTGGATGATTTTTGGAGCGTGTATTGCACACAAGCAGATCACTGTCTGAACGTCCAACTTCTTTCAGAGCATCATAAACTATCATTAGAACACCTGAGTGTTCCACTGACGCATCAGTATGTCCCTCAGTTGCGAATTGTTGGGTGCTTAGAACATCTTTTTTTCCAATGGCGTTGCCCTTCATATTGTGTATTCAGAAAATGTCTATTGTTTGAATTCAGTAACATTGTTTCTTACCTCTGTATTCTCTCTATACTGTCTTAAAAACTCATAATTACAGTCATTTCTAGTGTTATAATTGGGCGTTAGCATAAATTGCTTTGATCAATCGAAGTAATTGCATATAACATCTTTGTTTCATTTCCTTCTCCCTTTAACCCTTTGCTGCCCAGGGGGTCATTTTGAACCCACCTACGATTTTTTTGAATAACTTTTTTAGTGTTGAGATATCTCCTCAAAATTTTGGCTTGTTTTAATTGAAGACAAGAGCGCTTTTTGATTCCATAAATGTAGGGGTAAACCCTCTAGGGGCCATGCACTTGTTCCCCAAGAAGGTGTCGATATGGGATTTTTTAAACAAAGAAATCGAAATTTAACTTTGATTTTGAGATAGTCGATTCTAAAGATAGCTTTGTGGTTTTTGTGTGAATGAAGCTTGGAAAAGGGTCTTACTACGGAAAAAGACCGCAGCATCATATCTTTAACCGTTTTGGAGTAATAAAAGTTTTTTATGACGTCATCCCGAATTCTGGGCGACACGAGCCCAAAACACATAATTTCCCATAATTCCTGCAAGAATTAAGATATTTTGATGAAATTTTGGTTTTAGACTTCTCTCTGGCATATACCTTTCCAAAAAATAAAAAACAACTTCCTAGCTCAAATTTTAAAAAAATTTTTATTTTTTGCATATTTAGTTTTCTGGGCCCAAAAAATTGAAAAACCCTTTTTTCAATTTTTTCGACGTATATGCCAGTTTGAATACTATTCCGCTCAATTTGGTGCTTAACATGGCAAGTAAGGTTGCTTGGATGTTCAAGGAAAAATTCATTGTCCTGCTATAGCCCTTCAGATAGGCTTCAGTTAGAGATGACGTCATAATCACGTGACCTCTTTGACCTAGGTAGGGTCAAATATCATGCATTCTTAGAAACTACATTTGACCTATAGTTTCCATACCAGAAATCTTTAAAATCGGTCCCGGATTTCTGAAGATTTTGAGGGCGGCAGAGGGCTAATTATTATATCGGTTTCGGGAGAAGAAGAAAGGTGTGATATGTCTTGCACGTTGCCTAAAATGTTTTTCCTTTTTCATGGCTTACTAGAATCCAATTAATGATTATAGCTACAGCAGAGCTCGTTTCGGTGAAGTAATACGATTACGGATATATTCAAGTTAGGATTTTGTAATCCAGCTCTTACAAGTGCTCTGCTTTTGGGACTTTTCAGCATATCCTCGGGACATCGGGGGGAAATTTTCACTTTCCTATTAGTCTATCATTTGAGACGTATTATAGCTTTAGGTATTCAATTTGATATTAGAAGCTGTGAGGTACAAGATATTATAAAAAAGATTCGATAACTCTGCAAGATGTTCGAAATCTGGCACCAATCAAATAGAATAATTTAAGATATTATTGCAATAATACTCACGAAAAGTACAGATTAGTACAAACTTGGGCTGACTTCCCCCAGCTTCCCCTGATTTCGCCCTCTAGATTTTATAAAAATAAATTTGCTTCAAATCGCCTAAAACTCCGTATATAACACTATGTAGTCTGTTCGAAAATATTTTTTCATTTAAGCAAATATTTTTGGCTACAGAAGCAGGTATAGTCCATCCTCCGTGTACAAATGCATAGCGATTCAAAACTATCCTGATAAAGTATGTTGCCGGTCGGTCCACACAATGAAACTTTGTCAGCCTTCAGATTATGGTAATAACCTTTGCTTAACAAAAAATTTTGATGCTGAGACCTAGGCGTCATAATTTTAAAAAACGATTAATTACTCTTCTATTCAATCATGCAGTGATATAGGTTTAATAAACCTAATTATCACAATAGTGTCAATTTATTGCACAATTCTATTGAAATCAATGCAATAATATTGTTTCGCGCCTGCTGATCATTAATTAATGACCCGTAAAACGTGGACCTGTGGCAAACGAAGCGAAAAAGTGAGCGAAATCAGGGGAATTCAGCACAAGTTCTTTTTTATGTTGAGGATGAGGGTCCGGTACACTATTAGGCTTCCCCGTACATGGTCCCCGTACATGGACGATGACTCATATATTTAAGTAGCCCCCTTTTATTTGGTGATTGTGTAAAAAGTAAGAACGTTATCTATACTTGAAATTCATAACATAGCAAGAAAAATAGTTGTTTTGGTTGTGTTTAAAATATGATTGTTTAGATAAGTTAGCAAAAGCGCGTAGGTAGGGCGTAGGCCATTTTGTGCCGATTTACTGGGGATTTCGGTAATGACGTCATTCAATGGATTGCTACGCGAAATTTTCACCTTGATGATATATTCATATTTTGAGGTTAAAAACTAGAGGAAATTCCGCTTTTAATTGTATTACTTGAATTTTATTTGCAAGATTTATAAGATTAGTAATTTGATTTTTAAAATCTCTCTGTAAGCTCAGTTTTGCAATTTTAACGTCATAAAAATAAGGAAAAACCCTTACACTGGTTCCCTTCCGGTTTCCTGGGACCTAGTTTTGGGTAGCTTTTTCTTGCGGTTCCCCAAAGTCCAATCTATTGCGCATCTTGGTATGCACCATATTTTTGCGCAATTGAGACGGGCTTGAAATTAGTTTGAATTTTCATCGTTTTTGCGCATGTGAGAGAAGCGCAGGTATTAGTGTACTGTACCCATGACGAAAATGTTGTTCTGCATAATCACTAGTTATAGCCTTCTTCTTCAGAACATATTACGAGCGGTGGAGGAGTGAAATTTCCAGTATATTAAGCAATCAAGTGGCAAGGCTACAATTGATTTTAAATATTAAACTGTACTCTCTGTACTCCTGTTTTTATTGTTGATGATAATCAAAAAGTTATTCTTCGTCATCAGTAGTTATAAACATCTGCTTCAGGACAAGCCACAAATGGAGGAGGTTGTTTTAAATCAATGACCTAGCTCTGAATAGATGACCCAATCAATCGTAAAGGCTACACTTGATTTTAAAATTGTATACTCGTCTGCTTTAAAACCGGTTAAATTTTGAAAAGCATAATTCTTAATGACCCTTAATGTAAAAGAACCTTTTGTTTACATGTTCCATGTGCTTCTTAATGCAAATTTATCAAAACCTTAACAATCAGAAGTTATAGCCTTCTGTTTCAGAACATAGTACAGGTTTTGGATGGTGGATTTCTATAAAATTTCCTATAGATTACGCAGTCAAGTGAAAAGGCTGTTTTTTAAATTGATGATAGTCGAAAAGTTGTTCGTCATCATCAGTAGTGATAGCCTCCTGCTTCAGGAAATACCACAGGTGGCGTGGTTGGATTTCAATCAACTCTGTGGATTACATAATCAATTGGCATGGCTACAATTGAATTTAACAATTTAAAGCCGTTCTCTCTGGTTTGAAAACTAGCTATACCTTTTAGAAACATAATTCTTAATGTATAAAAACCTTTTATTCACCTATTCTATGTACATCTTTTTTATATGATAATAAGCGTAGTAGAGTGCAGTATGTCCTCCTACATATTATTGTTGTCAAAGTGTCAAATTTTCCTATGGGATTTGAAGCGAAAAAGGTAATTATTTGAAAAAGATACCGTCAGCTATTGATTCTCTACTTGAGAAGGTGATTATTCCAATCCTCAGATAAAGAAGTAGGGAAAGGTTCTTGTTTATGTAATTTCTTTTGTATATACCAATTATATACATGTAAATGAAACATTTTAATCAACCAGCTTTCTTCCTATATTCTGGTTTTTCTTTTATTGTTTATTTATTATTGTCATCCAATAATTGTGTAGCCAAGACTCGGTGTAGCTATAGCTTTAAGTTTAATGAGTTGACTTCAAGGTGAAAATGTAATGTTCAACTTGTGTCATAAATTAAATTCTATTTCCCACATTTCGGTGCATAAAGTGAGCCAGTTGTAAAATCCTTTCTGCTACCATATACTTTTGCTTCTCAGACATTTTCAAAACTTTCTTGTGTGTTATTTGTGTTATTTGAAAGCGGTTGAGTTTAAATAGGAGGTAAAGTTCTTAGACACTGTATTTATTAGCGTTAATTATTATGACATGGTTATAGCAAAAATACAATAGAAGTAATGGCATTAATATCATACATATATATGTCAAATACATGTAGTATTCACTTGAAAAATACAAAAGGGTTTATCCAGGTTTATCGAACTTCTAACTTGTGTCACGTTAGGCGTTGGATTTGGAATGATTGGATTAATTTTTGTTTTCTTTTCATTCTTGTGTGTTTTTACTAATTTAGCCAAACTTAGTACTACGTTTTGATCAGTTGATTTCATTATACGGGCAAAATCATCTATATTTCTTTCATTATCCTGAATAGGACACCTTTTCTGCAAATCCTGAAACTACACAGTCAACCATGACATGATGCTCATCATCTACAATCTACATTGCCATTGTTGCCTAAAGTACTTCTCAGGAGGCAGACGACTCCTTGCTTACCTTCCGGTTTCAATTTTTAAGTTATGGGCGTTAATACGATACTTTGTAAATGTAAGTGCACTTCGAAGTTCTGGGTCCTTAATTATGCTCAAATAACATTATGGTTCATAATTATTTTTATAATTATTTTTAAATTTAGCATAGGTTCTTAATTTAGGATCAGATCCATTTTTTTTCTTTGCGTTACACTTATACGCCATTTATCAACGTAACGTTCACGAAGCTTTGATCTTATTCTGTTACAATAATCATTTTAACGTTTTTCTCATTAAGCGAGAAGATGAGATGGAGGGATTCTGTTAGTTTCATAATCCTCACAATGTTATTTTTGACTGCAATCTAACGCTCTCTCTATCAAACATCTTCATACATACTTTTTTGAACACGATAAACAGGTCCCGAAATACTGCTACGTAATAATTTGAGTAGAATACCTTTTCTCCAGACGGTATCGAAAGCTTTTTCAAGGTCAATGAAACATATATAGTTTTCCGTTTTTCGCATATTTGTCTGTTAAGGTTTTATTTTTAAGGACAAAATATGATCTGATGTTCTAAGAAACCCTATTTGGAATTCGTTTCATTCCTTCATCAAGATGGCTAACTATCCTTTCATTGATTATCCTACCGAATGAATACCTTACTAATAATACTGCTCATAGCAATTTACTAAGTTGAAGGAAAATAACATTTCACAAATGGATGGAAAAATTGTATGAGGTACCATGAAATGTAAAAATTTCGCCCCCTTCGAGATCTCCTGGTGGAGTGATGTCGCAATTTGTACAAAAAAATCGAACTTTTAGTGGTCGGATGTTAAGGGAACACCCCGAATCGTGCGGGTTAGACCAAAACTAGCTACAATAGTTTGTTTGGCATATCAAGCATACTTAGTGAGACAAATACCAGATTCCTAGGTGCAAAATTTTCACCTCTGGATTAATATATTTCAAAGCTCATATGGGTTCATACCCACTTTTAGTTACAGGATGCTAAGGAAACACCCCGAATCGTTCCGGTTAAACCAAAACTAGCTACAATATATTGTTTGGCATATTAAGCATACTAAATGACGTAAATCTGGGGTCCCTAATAATATTAGGTGACCTGTGGGGGTCAGTCAAAGGTAGACCCACTTTTAGTGGTCGGATGTTAAGGAAACACCCCGAATCGTTCCGGATATCGCGGAAGCGATTTACAGCCGCACTATATTTTGAGTCGGCGCATTGGTATTTTTTGTAAACAAGTTCGGCAGTCGACCTCAAGGAGCCGCCATGTAAGCTACTGAGAGAGCTGGCGAGAGTGCATTTGACAACATTTTAGTTAAATACAGTTCCAAATATTTATCCTTTTTTCTGTTATGGTTTTCCAGCGACCTAGAGATCTACAGATCACTCTCAACCAAGTGGGGCTAACATTTTAAAATGGTGTGTAACTTTTCATGTTCTTTCCAAAAATGTATAGGGTTAAGGGGTTCCGATGCTCTTTCTAGGAGATCTCGACGGGGGCCGGAATTTTTACATTTCACGTTACACCAATTTATTTGAATAAATTTATATTTGCTATTCCTGTATAAGATTAAGTATATTATGCTGTGTGATTGTTTTTATGTTTTCGCTTTATGTCCTATGGTCATCGACTTCTGCATTGCACCATATAGTCATTAAATCGGCCTTTACTCCTTCAATCCCGAGCTTTTGAATTATTTTTTTCTTTTGTATGAATTTATTGCCGGGGATTTGTTGTTGTCAGATTAAAGCTAAATGACAACAATGTGTTGGACGGTAATTCAAATAATTCCCTTTTATGAATTAAAATCGATCATGATAATGGTTTTGTTATGATGTTGACAGATCATGGCATGTACCTATTTCTGTTTTAACCCCAAATCCCTTTGCTGTCTATGCTCATTTCGGTACGTTGTTTCAGCTTCACATATTTTGTATCCTCCTCATTATTATCAATTACCACCTTCAATCCTTTGGGATCTTTATTTTCAATATATCAGAGCATTGTCAGGATATTTTTGTCATTGTTAATTAATAACTACTAACACTGATGATTATTGACAAGTGATACCAAGTTTGGTTATTTATTGTGATGAAATAAAGTGTTTTCTTGCAATTTAGTAATACATAAACATTTGTACTTCGTTTTGAAATGAAGAAAAAGAAAGTGATCTTAATAGACCAATAAAAAAGGGAACACCGACTAAAAAGAAGATTATAATAAGAATTTCAGTATTGTAGTTTAGGATTGGAGCCCTTATGGAATGAATGGAATGTGTTCTTCTACGAGTTGCTACAATTGCAATATATCAATTTCTTAGATATTGCTAACTATTCAGGAATTCACTCCTAATCAATTTTCGTGTCTATTTACTCATAACAGTTCACATGACACTTTTGGATGTATATATTGTATCTGAATGTCCTCGATCCAACTTACGGTACGATTGGCATAGTAATTATATATTTGTAATTAACAGTAACTGTACCTGTTTTCCTTTGGATCACCTTACTTAGGACTTTTATATTATCTAGGCAAATACCTTTATTTGTATAGCTATTCCTCCATGCTGCCATTTTTTTCTATATATCTTTCCTTTCTTATTCAAAGTTTTAAAATGCGACGAGTAAGAGTTCCATTTGTCAAATTAATGTCTTTTCTGTAGACTCTTAAAGAATTTGCTGTTAGTAGCGTTTGTATGAGG
This sequence comes from Cephalothrix simula, assembly GCA_035591015.1. Classification (NCBI taxonomy): domain Eukaryota; kingdom Metazoa; phylum Nemertea; class Palaeonemertea; order Archinemertea; family Cephalotrichidae; genus Cephalothrix; species Cephalothrix simula. Next base: position 11,127 of record JAXIUW010133336.1, read on the forward strand.
TCAAAATAATATATGTTGTACTGCATATGGATAGTCATTTTTCAAGTTTTCCATCACTTCAACTGAAGTAAAATCCTACAGTTTTTATTGAAAGGATATAATAGTATAACAAAAGAACAACCACAAATTGTTTGTGATGCTTGATAGCCTTATTATCTGTATTATCATTTTAAAATGTGATTATAGGTAATCAACATCTCTTACAATTGATAATCAGAAGAAAATTGATTATATTGATGGATTTCAACGTCAGTGGGGTCTATTGTATCATTATCAGACATGAAAACTGCTGTAACAATCGATCCCCTGGGATTTTCAGATGATGTTCCATTTATTCTCTTTTTATTCGTTTTTGGTAGAATCGGATTGACAAATAGCTATAAATATTCTTCACTATCGTAAAAAAAGAATTAGTTTTAGAAAAAGTGTTGAAAATTTACTTATAAGCTTTATCAAGTTGTATCGTTATTTTCTTCCTCATTTACACTAAATGTTTTATGGTTCATTTTGACATTAGGTGCATTCCTCACTTATACTTCTTTAATTGAAACATTAGTAGAACATTATTAATCAACATTTTGCCCTTTAAGTTTTCTTTACCACTCAACCTTTATCAGCAATTTGAAACTCGATAGTGTTTCGTTTCTAAATTCAAATTGTCAGCAAAGAAATTAGATTATATCCTTGGGGAATTTATCATCATGTTCTCTGATGACTTCGGTATGGAAAAGCCACATGGTTGTAGTTGTCTTAAATGCATTTATTGATATTCATTTAAGTCTAAATATTGACCACTTTGTTTGACTTGAGCGTTAAGGATAGAACGTACATCTGAAGTCCAGCCATGAAATTATAAATTCATTTTTGTTTGTAAATTATTTATAAACAATACATAATGGTTAGAAATTTGCTGATGAAATTTTAGATACACTTGCCCAGATTAAAACTAGTGCAATGCTTTTACTCGTCAACTGACATCAAATATCTATTCTTTGTTTTAGTTTTTCAGTAATAATGGGAGTGAAACTGATTTGTATACAAAGGCAGCAATATAATGTCTTGACTTGTATCGTTTCACAGTTGTTAGTAACAGCTTTGTTCACACACACTTTGTCAGTTCAAGAACGACTGCCTTTTTACTAACACTAGGAGAGTGTCTAGAATTAGCTGAGCAGTAGTTTGGCGTTATTGACTATTTCGTAGTCCGCAACTACGAAATGTAGGTATTCGTGCTATTATTTAAAGCTGTTGTGATGAATGATTTCATGGTCTTTTGCTGTCTTCTTAGGACCTCTGATGTCTATCTGTTACATTTAAAACATTGTTTACTTAGCTTTAAAGAAGAAGTGTTCTTACTGGAGCATCCTTGGCCAACGGGTTTAATGTGTAATATCTGAGTATCCAAGCTTAGATCACTCATTCACCGCTGCTTATGAATTGAAGGCTCACAGACATCAAACCTCTTGGAAAAGGACGCTACTGGAGCTCTTGATGCATCGGGAAAAGAATGCTTGAATCGCTAAAGTAATTTTTGTAATCCTGATTTTAGTTTCTGTGCTTTTTACCTCATTTTTAATCTGGTCGCATCTTGGTAGGTAATCCGTAATCAGAATCATTTTATCCTCTATGGAGCATACGCTAAGAAGTATTTGTACATGCCGTTAGCATTTTCGACATTTGATATAATGTTTTTGATATATAATGTTTTATCCGAGGGTTTTGGTCACTGTGGTAACTAACAAAAATCTCCATTTATCTGAACTCTTTCTTCTATATATCTTTTAGGTAATAAATACTGGCGATAATTTTTGTTGATGCTGAATGACTATCTACCGAATTACGTTTGCTGATAACTAATAATTCAATTTTCTACGATTCAAGTTACAATAGTAATATTCCTAAGAGATAAAAAACCTACCTTTGTGCGTCGGAATCATGACGTCATCATTTTGATATGAAGCAGCTTATCATATGGTGTCTTTGCAATGGATGTCCAGTTTTATCTTCCGAAATTGGTCTTAAACAAGTTATCTGACCATTCCTTTGGCCAGAATTTTCATCTTTAGCAGTAGGTTTTGTCGATCTGGAATTCAAACGTTTGTTGATTTAGCTATATTTTTCACTATAGATAGACATGTTTCATATAATATTTATTTGATAGTAGTACCTACATGTACTTCTTAATCTTCATGTTTTATTTTGGATTATTCATGTTCGTTATATACTCATTTTATGCTCTCATATACATCCACTCATTTGAAATGTTGTATATTTGACGAAAATGACATCAGTCCGCTGACGACCTTATGTTATTTTGTATTTCTGGTAGTAGACGTATCTTTTTATTCCATTACATTCTGGGCTTTCAATCTTTCCTAAGAATGGATTTGATTTACCCAACATAGTCAATAAGGATTTTTGCTCTGGTTTTTGCAGGTTTTGCGGCAAAAGGACCGAACTCAAACCTTTAGAAACATGCTGTTATTTATTTACAATTTTGTAGTTGGTGAATTGTGAATTGTGTTGTAGTGTTTTGGAAAATGGGGCTTGTTTGACAATTAATTGAAGGTTCTAAAAGTAATTAAAATGATAAATTTTTTGCTCATCTACCATTTCAACGTTGGGGCTATATACCGCGGAATATTTAACTTATTGAGACGGGGGCCGTACACGAAACAATATATTAGGGACAAGGGTCTGAAATTTTGAAGGCTGGTTATAAAAATATCAATCAATGATATTATAAAATTTTAAAAATGGTTTTATCATTGCTGGCTTTTGTGTACCGGGGGCACCCGTAAGCTGGATACTGCTTTGATTTGTGTGGCGAAGATCAATAATTGAAGCGTTGAGACGTCATACCGAATAACCCACAAACTATCTATTCTGCGAACATAAACCAAATCTCCCACAAATTTTCATGCCGAAAATTTGTGTGACCCAAAATTATTTTTTTGCGCTTTTGGATACCTTTTATTATTATTTTAAAATTGAGGTTATTCGGTTTATAATCTAAAGTTTTGTTTAGATGACGGCTTTTGTTTAGGTATGACGTCTCAACGCTTCAATTCTACTTTTTATGCCTATAGCTGTCATCTACTTCATTATTTAATCTTCAACATGTTGTATTTACAAAAAAATAGTTTATAGATATTAGCATAATTACCTTATTTTTCGTTCCTTCAACTGTATTTTGTATTTAGAGTAGGCGAATAAAGATCATATTTTATCGAATATTGATCTTGCTGGCAGTAACAGGTTAAAGTCAATTCTATAATACGAAACGTTGATAATACCTGTAATTTTCTTTAAAAATATATGTTTACAAGGCCATTCGACGAATTCTCATTTGAACCGAAAATTGAAACGAAATTTGAGAACCACCAACGCATATGACTGCAAACTGGTTATTGGCTGCATGACATGGTAGTTTATCCCTCATTATAGAAGTTCGATACATCGGTTGTATTCCTCACTGTAGCAGAGTCAAGAAACGGTTTACGTGAATAAGGAAAACTTATCAGGCCAATCATTTCTATCTGACATTTTATTGTTGTCGACAAGGGACGATTCGTACTTCCGACCTTACCAGATATGTTGGGTAAACTGGCTACTTGGATTAGAGTATATAGTTTAAAAGCATAGTCAAAAAAAGTATATTCAGAACTTAGCAGAGTACAAAAGCTAAAGTGAACAATTTAATATAATATCAAATATATTTCGGAAATTCTTATGCCTTCGTAGTTTACCTGACGAGGGAATAAGAATTCTGAAATATACATATGTAATTCCAGTTGTCTTCCTAATATCTTTATAATAAATGCTAGAGCAGCGTATCACAATTCATTGAACGTGCATTGTGTATGACTGATGAAATAATTTGAACATTTGTCAGGAGTATTTCATATTCTGGCTTAATAGATTCTGTATTCCAATGCAACAAATGCGCTTGATCAGTATTCAGTATTTGTTTTTTTTTTCATAAGCGTTTCATTTTCCTTTTAATCCTACTTCCGTTTTTTTCAAAGCGGTAAGTAAGATTTTTTCAGTTTGTTTTCATCTTCGTCATTATTGTAACAACACTCTCAAGATATTCGTAAGCTGTTTATTATAAATCCTACCATCAACCGGTGTTGTTAATGATGCGTCGTTGCTGATCATAGCTGATAGCTCAAAAGACCACATCGTTTCTTTCTCACCTTGCAATGGTATAGTGCTCGGGGCGGTTAAAAGAGCATAAGTGACAACTCAAATATTATCTTGCTTTGATCATCGTTGTCGTTAAAACGCCTTACAACACTGCCTTGAAACTATCGATGATACACTAATCTGTTAGCCACAAATCATTAGACTTTAGGATAAGATTTTTAAATGATTATTTAAAGCTGTTTAAGGATGCCTTTACATGAACATTTAAACAATTAGTATGAGGCCACGACCTTGTTTGACTATTTTAACCTGTCTTAAAGCCTGAGCTCCAAGATCAGTGACTACTTTATATATTCATATCCGAGTGACAGGGTTTCTTTCTTCTAAATTAGTATTGTCAATGTTAGTAATGAATTTGTCAGTGATCCTTATACCAAGTGGTTTTGAATCCCCTGATAAGAACCAGATGACTGTCTCTAAGGTGTCATTAATGTCAACAAAGGAGTTAAAGAGGGTCATTTAAATATCCTGACTCTCGTGACAAGAAAACAGCAATTAATAATGTCTGGTTGTTTAAAAATATTTTGAACGTTGTTCCGACTATTCTTAAACTTCAGATTTCTTTCACCATTAACGTTCAGACATTACCGTTTTGGTGATGTGGCTGATACATTTGTATATCGTCATGAATTTAGCGTAATTTCTTTTAAAATGAGTCTTTCACAACATAGAAATTTCTTCCCATAAGGGACTTCCATTAAGATCTTTCTTATTTTGTTTAAAGATTGAAATTAAGTTAACAAATTTACTTTTAAATTTATTAGTCGAACAAATGAATCATCAAAGTAACGGGTAAAGAACCTTAAGGCTTTAAGCTCTTCATTCGTCGCTTAACATTTATTCTTGGGATGTAGTTGACACCAAATTGGGTAATTTAAACTGTGAAAGCATTTCAAAAGCTTATCAAAGGTTTGTGGAATTCATTATTTTTCTTTGATCTTGAAGGTAAGCATAGTAAAACAGGATTTACTTCGTATTTAATGCCATTATATAAACTCTTATTCCATAATATGTTAGAAGATATTGTAATTGGTGCTATTAAGAGTATTGACCCCATACAATATCATCTTTCTGTGAATCAATTGAAACTGTCTACATCATTATGTCTTTTGTATCATCATTAATTAGTTAATAAACACTTATTTATCTGCTAATACCGTTACTATAAATAGTTCAACAAATTATACGTGGTTGATTAAATCGCTCACAAAGGAAGTAAGGCGGATATGTTGCACACTTTGATGGTGTTGCAAATGATGCATGTAATGAATACAATAAATTATAGATTATAGTGTGCTGAAGTGTTAAAAAAATATATGATACCAATTGATTTTGTTGGAAACTGGAAATGAATTCAACAGTCAATTGTGGTCATCACTTAATAAAGAGGATAAAACTAGTATAATATTGATACTAATATTGATATTATTGACTTGTTCGCGGCCTTCGATTAAGCCACAAAAATGATGAAGTCAAGTGATTATTATTAAGAAATGGGTCTTGTCAGCGACTGGTCGTATACCATGACATATCTATCATCTCGATACTAGATTCATGTCCTACCCTTTAACTGAAGGGCTCTAAAACACTTTTATCGCATTCTCAGCTGCTAGATTGAAATCAAACTGAACTGCTGTGTCACTTCCATAAAGTTGTATGACGTTGAGTATAATGGTTTACTCGCTCCTAATGAAACTGCTCAGAATCATTACCATTTGAAGAAAATCTTAAAGCCGCAGGCAGATATAATGTGTTATACATTGAAATTAGACCAAGGCAGCCTAAAGTACCTAGGATCAAATTCCACCGTCGATGATGAATTTGAAACCGAAAAAATAGATTTGTCAAGAAGCAACTATTTTTAAAGTTTTTATCATATCATTACATTGTGATAATTTTGTCGAATTCGATGTTAATTGTTTAGTGTTATAAAAGTGAAGGAAATAGTGCTACACTTTATTAGAGAAAAGATTTGTTATTTATGTGTGATATACTCTTGAATGCTGTAAGTGAAGGTAATACTTTGGAAGACACTACGAAGTAGAGCACAATTTGCTAAGAGATATGAATCACAGTAAGAGGGTCTATAAGGGTGGCTAAAATGATATATTCCGATCCCGCTAGATTTCCGGAGATCCTGGCAATCCATCCCGCCACCACGATCCCGGTCCGATAAGGCCCATTTTCAACTGAACCCGATCCCGGCTGAGCATTTTTCGCCATATCCCGAGATTTTTTTACCTGTGATACGCATTAATGCTTTAAGTTTGTTACAAAATAAACGTCATAATTTGAACGACCCAACTGCACGAAATAGTGCACATTGCACAACTTTCTTAGAAATAGGAATCACAATAACTGAGATTTCAAATTTACTCGTGATACTCATAAACTGATAAAGGCTGTTCTAGAGTCACCATCACTGGCGAAAATATTCGTCAGCGAACAGATATCAGAGCGCCGAAGTTATGTAATATTATGTATTGAATAAAAATGTTACGATTCCTGCGCTCTCATATCTGATCGCTGGCAAATATTTTTGCCAGCGATGGTGACTCTAGAACAACCTTAATGCTGTCAGTTTCCGATCTGTATATAATCCTGCCAGATATCACATGATGCAAATAATGGTAATCGTAGAGACCAGTACAGGGTCATTGATTTAGAGTTCTCAGGCTATACTATATAGGTGACAATTTGTGCATCAATTGTTTTTGTCGAATATTCAATTATATTCCATCTCACAGATATTTTAGTCCTTACACATAGAAAGATACATTTGGTGATGTCCCCGGAGGGGTAAGATTGGATTTCGTTCACTACGGGTGGCTAAACATAATATGTCTTGAACCTAGGGGATTCCAATATTAGACATTAGTCGAGGTAATACAGTTATCAAGACAAACAGCAGAGGATGCCCCGTTTTATTCGAATCAGTTTGAATCAAAGAGATAGAATGTGTGATTTTCTGGTTATTGTCATCTTAATGAATACAGCTGGTATACTTTACGAATTTCAAGTTGCCTTGACCGATGTTAAAATGCTCAGCGATTAAATCCAAAGCACTGAAATTCTCAGCTTTATTAGGAATGTCCACATAGCTCAGTTGATAAACAAGCTCTACGTGAGTGGTGCCTGGAGGTTTCGAATCCCAACGTTGGTAGATGGTCATTAGATACCAATTTGTTTGCATATCGATTTCAAATATAAGAGTAGAAACTGGCTATTTTTTAAACTCGATTAGTTTGCTTCCTTCTAGTTATAAAGTCTTCAATCTTGTTCTAATCTTCATTTCTTTCTTCATTATAGTATAGTTAAATAATGCTCAATCAGCCCCAAAATTTACTACTTCAATGATAAATTGAATCGAATTTAAAGACTGTCTCTTTACTACATGTATGAATATCCTCAAAATTTTATATTTTGGTCAAGTTAAATGTTAACAATATTGCCCAAAATTGCCAAGAAATGCTCTAAGCAATGTTTACTCTGACACAGTTACTTCCAAAATTGTATTGAACGCTTAGCCTGCTCATTTTAAAGAAATACTATTAGCAGATTTTCACCCTTTTTGCCCCGAGCCAACACTGAATTTTTGATTTTTTACTTTTGTTATTCTTAGTGTATCAAAGTTGCATTTCACTAAAAATTGCTTTTTAAACACCCTGCTTCAGCCGGGGTATTTCGGATACATCAATCCGCAGACCGGACCCTGTTGAAACAGGGTGCTTTTTAAATTACTTGAGAAATATCAGACATTTGATACAATGTATAATACAAAATATCATAATTTTGTACTTCAAAAAGATCTCATTTTCTAAGATTTCTTAATATTTTAGCATATTGAAAGAATTTTCAAATTTTTAGTGAAAAATGAATTTGCCTTTTAATCGATTTCAGAAGATTGATTAGCTTTAAATGAGATTTAAATCGGAATTTAATGGAAAATAGTCATAATCACCACTATACACTTTAGATTATTGAAAGGACTCTAAGTTGTCTCCAAATAGTATAATTCATTCGTTAAATTGGTATTTGACTTGTTTTTAAAAGTTCTGTTAAGAATAAATCCTAATGTGCCAGATGCTTTGAAGATACATTTTTGCTCTATAACAAGTGTAAGTACCTTAAAATAGGTGCTTGATTTAAGTACTTTCAGTGTCAACCCTGAAATTTTTTCTATTTTTCAATTAGATAATTTAAAAAACCAAATTTATGAAATTATTGTTGTTGAATAAGAATTAAACTTCATTTCTTATTAAAATACTACATATTTTTAATTCTATTCAGCACAACAATCTTTTTAGATTCTTTTATATTTGTAAGATAATGTCTAAAACCATTATTTGTAGCTCACGTGAGCTTATGCTATCGCCCGTTGTGTGTGTATCTGTGTGTCACCGGCATAATTAAATTGTATCACAGAATGCTTCGATTTGGTTGAAATTCGGTACAGAAGTGTATGAGAGTTTTATCTGGATCCTTTTGGCCGTTTTTTCGATAGCACCACTTGGGGCCCCACCAGGGCTTTTTGGCACTTAGCGCAAAAGATATCTCCTCCTAGTAATCTCCGGATTTTAATGAAACTTATATGGAAGCTTCATTGGACCATGGGCTACAAAGTTACAGTCGAGTTTTTAATTAAGTTTCAAAATAGAGGTCATCATAGATACTCGATTTCCAAAAAAAATATAGCTTATTTTTGACGCTAGAGGTCATAAAATGTCGAAATAAGCGTCGGTAGGCAAAACATTTATTCATTCGAAAGCTTATGAAAAAAGAAGACGAAGTTAAACGCGGAACCTTTTTCTGTGACGCACATTTTAGTCGCTTGATATCATCATAGAATGAGCCATTTTAAGATTTCGGGGAATTTTAAAGTTGGTATTACATGTATTAGGTAGGCAAAACATGTATTCATTCGAAAGCTTATGAAAAAAGAAGTTCAAAAGGAGGCCAAAACGAGCCCTTTTAGTATTGCATATTTCCTAATGTACAAGTCTTTAGATCTTGCTATATACCTAAATGTACATGTATAATGCATGACACCAAGTGAGCTTCACGCCATGGACGTATTCTTTAAAAGATATATTTGAATTTTATTTTTTTTTTTTTTTACAATATTATTAAAATTTGCTAATAAATCTTTCTTTTCTTTTTCATAAATTTTGCTGACTTGAAATTTAAATAACAGGTAAGTAGGACTATTTTTGAAAAAAAAACTTTCAGTGTATCTTTTTTATCTGAAAACATCAGCTAAATCAAAGATCAAAATTGTACGAGAGAGCGGAATCTCCACTGAGATTGAGTGATCGTGTTATTTAAAATTACATTTACCCCATGTCTTTTTTGATATGAAGTAGATTATTTTTAAGAATTTCATTAGTGATATCATCCGTGAAATTGTTTCATCTGACAGTAGCATATCCCTTAGATTTAGATCGATTTTGATTATATATAATTGATTTCTCTTCTTAGATTTATCGTTTGACTTCTTTCACTTCGAATTTATACATGCATAATTTTTGGAGAAGACTTACTTTGTCAAGTGTTATATGTGAGCTCTCATCCTCCCTAATGAGTTTTTAGAGGAGGGAAAAGAATCCTTATGAATTGTTTTCGTGCTGAAGTCGTATTTTGCCTGTAAGCTTTGTAGTCATTTGCCTTATCGTACTTCGGAAATAAGATCAAAAGATCCATGTACAGGATCAAAATATTTGAATATAACATGAAATGGAATATGCATAAGTATTTGACTTTACCTTTTTATTAAAACTGAAGTCAATGGTAAACCTTATTGTCATATATGTTTAAGGTTTATCCAAAAATTGCTTAGGGAGGTTGCCACTCCCCTTTAATTCCTGGAAATCAGGGAAAAGTCCGGAAATTTAAAATTGACCATATCAGGGAAATTTTATTCTTCCAGGGTGTTAAGCGATAAAAAATCTATGCCGCTAAATTATGCCCTGAAAAAAACCCAGAGAATTTTTTGCGAACAGTCTTGGAAATCGGGGAAAATTCAGGGAAAATGAAAACCATGAAACAGTGGCCACCCTGTAAAGATTCATCAGAGGTGCAGATTCGATCTTTAGATTTTAAAACACTTATTTCAAAATTGAATCATAAAAGAATAAGCAAGCTTATCCTTAACGTGATTTTCTCTATTGAAGAAGGTGTTACATTTAGACGACTTTTCCGAAATCAGATTGCTTTGCTCTCTATGCATTATGCATCTATGCAATTTGGTAAGTCTAAAAGAATGATGACGCATTATAGATACCTAAAAGTCATTAGATACAAGAGGTGCCAGTTCTGGCAGGTGATACAAGTATTCTCTCTAATCTTTGTTGACAGATGACATTTAGCTTTTAATAAATCTGATTAATCTAATTAGATCTTTGATTTAGATCATAGGTTCCCATTAAGTATTTATAAACCAAGGAGAAATGCGGATGTTTTATTCAAAATCTTTATCGTTAATTAATTTACCTGTATATTTTGTGACACAGGATCCGATTTTATTAGAGTTGTCTCTGGCATGATTGTCTCATTGATCTTTAAAGGAGCATGAAATACTTTAAGAGGAATTCAGATTTTGTTGCCTGACATAGCACCATTCGAGCACAGGGTTTATAAATTGTCAAGTCGCTGAATATAGGTGATTATTTCATATTGTCTTGAATTTGATATTGTATAACACTCATTAATATTGACAGGGAGGACCAACTGAGATAAGGAAATTAGTACTACCCTGCTTAATGAAGAATATAGACCCCTGAGATGATGTTGAACATAGCTTCAGCTACTGAAATTAGGTGGAAGCTGATAGAAACTTCCTGCAAATGCTCTGGATTGATTTTTGTATTCTAATTTTAGGTGGCACGGATTTAGACCATCTTCTACAAAGCGTATCCTACCAACCAATTCACTATTTCAAATAAAAGAATAATTTTACTTCACTAAGAACGTGAAGTAAAGAGTTAATGCATGATGTAAACAATTCTCTCTATATTCACGGAAGACGTGATTTTATCATGGTAATAATCATCATCATTTTCTAAGTTCCAGGTTTCAAAAGATTTGACGTAGACTGTTAGTAATTTTTCTTCTTATTATTCCCAAATAATCAATTAACTCGACAACAACGTGATCAAACCAAACGAAAATGGAAAGTAATTAATTACAGTATAAAAGTTACCTTAGGGTTTATAGAAAAACATTTTATAGATCGAACTTGGATGACTGGATCATCTTGTACAGATGCAGTACGTGCTGCCCCATTCTGATTTATGTTGAGCAGTTTTACATCCATCCTTTCATCGGAAGTTTATCATTTCTATCACTGGTTTTCATCATTGGGTGTAAATATCACCGTTTTAATCAGAACCTAATGCGATTGAAGACAGGTTTCATCTTTTTTAAAAAGTGACCTTGACCGCAGAAGGAATTCTTGTGAAATGTTCAATTTGAGCAGATGGCAGAATTCTTCACCCTGTCATTTTGTATTTCCAAAGAAAGAGCTGGTACACTTCTCTTGAAGCTAATTTGTAGTCATTACCTATATTTATACATTCTTTAGTATAAGATGTTTGGGAAACGTTAATATCTTTAGATTTAAAGAATTCTGTGTCACCCATTTAAGTTTTTCGAGTTTTTATAGAGGGAATATTTTTTTATCTCTTGAAGTATAATGATTTTATGAAGAATAGATCCAAAGTTGTCCATGGTATGTTTAATGTTGGTAACTTTATCTAGGTTGAATATTTTTGGACAAAAAAGTATAAGTTGGTCTATCAGACAATTAGGTAGTACTGATGCCGCTAAAGCATTTAAGCAAAGTAATTCTTTAGCTGTCTTCATTTCAAAATCTCATTTCGCCAATGGAATCAGATTTTAGAAATCACTTTATCCCATTTGACGAGTGTAGAAATTTACTTAGTTGTACACAAGACAAGTAGCGATAGAATAAATAAATTTTCAGTTGGATAATGATTATCATTTCATGATTTTGTTTTGTAAAAATGATTTCTTAATCGTAAACATTACAAACCTGTGCTAATGAAAATTGAATTTTGTTGATTAATATCACTGAGAATGATTCCTCCTGATGATCTCCTCACCAAGTCCACGTCGGGAGCTTTTAAATGTACATTTACCCCTTATTTATTAAGCTTACATCCTTTACATTTGACGACCGGAACGTACTTAGTTTGATCAACGATTTAAACGAAACTGCGCGGATTTTGTAGATGTAGGTGCAGGTGTGGGCGTTCCCCCTCCGTACGTGCTTTTATGGCCAAATGTAAACGATTTTTAAATAACAACATTTATATTATATTTGGTCATAAATGGAATAACTTATGTGTATCCCATTCATTTACTTGTTATTCATCTCATTAAATGTTTCTATCTCGAAATCTACTTTTCTACCTTTTTAGTTTTTATCATGTCTCCCATAACTAACATTTTAGAAGCCTTTTTTATCATTATTACTGTAGTTGGTTCTATGGTAATTTGTTTGATGTCTTCTATATGTCTTCTATAATGACCTTTATGTCATTTTCTTTTCTGTTGAATCCACTTGAAGATTAATTCGTATTGCATGACATGGTATCTTCATCCTTACTCATGAACAATTATCAGCATCAATATTCAATAGGAAAAGATTTTCTTACATGGTCTAATAAGGTATGGTTGTCTTCATGAATAGTATCATATTATGCAATGTTGGTCTTCTTTTCATATTTATACAATGTACATTTATTTGATATCATGTATATGAACATTAAAACTGTCATCGTTTAAAATTATTATAAGTGTAATTGTAATGTTTAATCTTTTTAATAATAAAAAGTATTTTTTGTTGCTTCTACTTAATTCACACCCATATCATGAATTCTTGCCCATATCGTTCCATCTCTCGCTTTAATGGTATCCCTTTTTCTTGACCTCTAACTTCTAACTATTCCTCTCTTTAAATCTTACTATTTCATTCATACATTCTTTCTTCTCTTTTATTCATCCTTTATTGTTTAATTTCTTCATAATTTTCTTCAACATGCCTTTATTCAAGGGGCAAGTGTATGAAAAAGGGGATACGCAACCGGGGTGGGGTGGGTATCTAATTATACATAAAAATACTCTTAAGGCTGTTCTAGAGTCACCATCGCTAGCGAAAATAGTCGCCAGCGATCAGAGCGCCGAAGCCTTGAAATATCATATATTGAATAAACATACGGTTCCTGCGCTCTCATATCTGATCGCTGGCGACTAATTGTTATTAGTCATCTTTTGTCTTATTTACCTTTTCAGTAATTTCTTCAATCTTATTTATTTCCAATTTATGCTTTTCACGTGTCAATGATTTCAACATTTTATTAATTCTTTTATATCTTTCTTAATTATCATACACCTCTAGAATTTAAAAGATGAGATAATGCAATTTTAGAAATCTTACTAGAATTTAAAACAATATTGATGTTTCTTCAGTTTCTTCAGAAAGTATTAGTTTTTTTTCAATGATTTCGTTTCGGATTGAAAATAATAAAACAACTTTTTTTTGTATTTCTATTTCTACAATGATAGTTACTTCCGTAAAATTTCAATACAAAACTATATGGTGATTATAAAATTCCTGTCATTGCCTTTTAAGAGAATTTTCAGGAAACGTTTATATGAAAACCAATTTTGAACTTCTAAAACATAAAAGCTTCGTTTTATCGATAACATACTTTCCAATAGTGAGTCTTGTGAGACAGCGGAGGGTGCCATAACAGCAACCCTACAATGTTTTTACTCCCATCGGTGTAATCGTCGCTAATCATAAAGTACTAAATTTAGTATTTTTCTAATCTATTCCCATAGTAAAATGAAATTATTGCGAAAATGCCCAAAAGCAAAAATGAGTAGAATAGCTAAACCAATTTATGAAAATTTTCATCTCCATTTACTAAAAGATTTTGGCTTTGAGTTTAAAAGTTATGAAGCTACAGTTTCCTATTTTGCCCCATGGCACGGACGAACCAGAAATAGATCATGTGGGTTAAAGGAAATTCAGGAAGCAGATATGAGATATTGTGCATCGATTTAGTGGGAATTAAAGGGAACACAATAACATGTATTCCTCAGAACCCCTAGAACATTTATATAAAGGACAGTTAAATAATTGCAGATCATAATAACATATTTTGTGATTATAATTATTCGTATATCGTGTGACGAAGTAACTCTATTTGAATTTATGACGTCATTTGTAACATTTTGAAACAGGAATCCAGTGTAATTTAGGCACCAACTAACCAATTTATTAGTTTTTCTTTTTCTCGTCTTTTTATGATAAATTATTTTAGCAACTTTATTCAAAGACAACCACCTAATAGCTAACGATCTCTGAATACAAATATATCGCTATACATTTGATTCTGAAAAGTACCAAAGCTGAAAATAGAGGCACTTCTTCAAAAAAAGCTTAAAGCTATTCTGAGATATCTGAGAATTTTTCTTTGCTATAAAGAAACGATTAAGAAATAAATTACCATTATCAGTTTTAAGAAAGCCATAATCCACCACCAAGCAGTACCTGATATAAAATGGTCCCTCAGCGCAGTTTCTGTAATCCCTTGAAATGTTTTTTCTTGAGATTTTGAAAAGATTTTGCGGGTCATTTTTCACGTTTGGGTCTTTTGAATTCCTAAAACTTTATTATAAAGGGAATAGAACTTCATATCCAAATGTTTAGAATTATGAAATGATTGTTTTTCAAAACCGTGGTGATTTTTTTCTATAATATAAAAAAGGGCTTCTAAAATGTTAGTTATGGGAGAAATGAAAGAAACTAAAACATGAAAAAAGGTGG
>JAXIUW010134448.1:0-13262 GCA_035591015.1 Cephalothrix simula
AACCATTTCTATAATATACACTACGCACTTTTTTCAATATTTACCTCTGTTACTTTTGATATTACTGTCACTGACACCGACCTATTAGCAAAATATTTATTCATATTTTTTAACGATTGTGTTCATTAAAGCTGTCGATTGGATTAAATCACCGCCTACTAGTTCACCTTCGTCATTAGTTGCTTTGTCCAGTTTAGAGGTTGCAGATACAACATCACTACCTTGTTCAACCTAAAAAATAATTAATTAAAATCTAAAATACTTGAAGTTAAGATAGTAAATGTATAATCTAAATGGGCCTGGTGTAATCCATCTTGCACCCAAGACAATACGATTATCATCCTATTATGTACAGAGTGGATGTACCGTTGAGTATCAACATTGGTGTACATGTAATCTGACACAGATCGTTGTCCGTTGGGTACGTTGGTATATTGGTGCCATTTATACGTAGGCATATTGGCGGCATTTATTTTTTGTGGGTGGCGATCATTGGAAACGCAATGTGTTTATGAAAATGGCATGAACTTGCTATAGTTTTATTTCGTTCCCCACCTGGTCTGAAGTGGTGCCGCAAACGTATTTGAAAAAGTCTGTTTCAAATAAGCGTAGGAAGCTGAAATTTTAGGACATTTCAATTTCAATCAAACACTTTATCCAAAAAATAAAAAAAATTATCGCACTAGGGGGTCCTGGGGCGGCGCCAGGAGCCGCCAAAAATTGGGTTTTTTCAAATAATTTCGACATTTTGAAAAAAATTGCAAAAAAATCGGGCGCAGGGCGGAGGCGAGTGGCGCAAACTGGTTTTTAGGGATGTATGTCTTATATGGGCCACGGAGACCCTTTTGAAAAAAAAGATGGCGCCAAAAATATTGATTTTTTTCGATTTTAGAAATTTACGCCCTGTCCCTAAATGGCCCAAAATGACGCCGAAGACCCAAAAATGGGCTAAATAAGCTAAAATTGTGTCAATGATTGTTTCTACACCACAAAGGGGTACGTCGGCGTCATTGGGCCCAAAAAAATTGATCTGAAAAATTTTTTTTGAAAATCAAAAAAAAAAATTTTTTTGGCTCCCCTGGCGTTTTGGCGCACTATATTTTTGAAAACATGTGCTTAACCAAATTTACCCCCAAATAAGTTATCTGGGACCTGGCGCCTTAAAATTAATCGGTGTTTGCCTCATTTTAGGTCCAAAAAGAATACAAGAAAAAAGTCCGTCGTACTAATTGGTGTCCAACTTGGATACGTGTGTCATACGGTGGCCATACGGGTCTCAGTCAAAACAGCAATAATACACCGTCACGAACTAGTTCAAATGCTGGGGTAAGTTTCTCGAATGTAAAAAAACTATTTTATTTGGTAACGGCAAATCTTAATAAGGTTGCTTGACGATTTTGGTTTTTGCATTAATCAAACTTAAAAATTAAGGCTACTTGTGTCTTTTCGGGCAACATATTATTATTAATTGATGGTTCGGTTTCTGTTGATGAGAATGGCTAAAAACTGCTAGAAAACCCCACATCAATTAATAAAACAGTTATCTATACCTCTTTTTCATGCAACTATTAGGGCATTTATTACACTCGGGGCTGCGCCCCTCTTGCAATAAATGCCTCTTATTGCACTCAAAAATCGGTGTGATAACTGTATAATATTAAGACTCTGTGCATGCATGGATGGTTTATCCCCCTATAAATCTTTCCTTATATACACACACAAATGGATGGAAAAATTGGTTGAGGCATGATTTGAGTGATAGATACCCCGTCGGTTTCTCATATTAGCGGTATATAAACCCCCACAACCTGCATATCATTGGATAGCGCATGCGAAATGAGGAAACGAGATTGAAGGTTTATGTCCCTACCACTACCTGATGGAGGGCGGTGGTTAAAATTGTCCAAACGAAATAGTCGAAAATCATCAAATTATTGATATTTTGGATTTTTGGAAAACTGTATAATACCGGCAGGAACCCCCATAAACTATCGATGAAAAAGGCATGTAAGCTGCAGTAAAATGGTGGTGGTTTCATGTCCCTTCCTCCACGTGGTGTAAAATGGCGGCTTAAAATGTTTAAATCGAGAGTTTTGGTTTTGGGGCATTTTCAGCCACCATTCTCCACCAGGTGGTGGCAGGGACTTGAAACTACCACCATTTTACTGCATTTTACTTCGCCGTTCCGTTGATGTATAGTTTATGGAGGTTCCTATTATTTTCCAAAAATCAATAATTTGCTGATTTTTGGCTATTTCTTTTGCATGCGCTTTCTAATGATGTATACAGATGTATAGGTAATATAAATGAGAAATCGACGGGGGGCCGGGTAGCTAACACCAAGTCATTTGTTAATATTATGGATGTTATTACTAAATCTAGTTAATTTGGTCCGATCACTTTCAGTAGTAATTTATAATTTATCGAATAATTTCTGTTTATACATTTATATTATATCTCCGGTATATCTTAAATAATCTGTCCTTTTCTATGAACAGGACATTTTTAGTGTAAGTAATTAATTGCATGAACTGTAGGTGATGCATGAAAGTAGTTTTGAATCTTTATCCGCTCCTAGAGTTTCCAAGCCCTTTTAGTATGTTTTTTCCACTGTTAAAAAGTGGAAATGCTTACTTATTTTAGAGTTCTACACAACGGTCGTCCAAAATTATAAATAACTTATAGAAAAGGCTAATAGATATATAACGCTGTTTCTACAGGAAAACTCCATTTTCGAATTTGAATTTTAGCCACTTTCAATATCAGCCATGCGACTAACAGCGATCGATTTTCGGCTATTTCCGAACTCAATTTTACTACGAGTCGGATAAATCTATGGTCTAGTAGAGGCGGGAAAAGTGTCATTTTAAAATGAAGTTTTTCATAGAAAGGAATCGCAGATGCATATGGGATGGATATGTATGGAAAGAAGAGATTTCAAACGATAAGAATCAGAAACCAAACCCCAATCACTTCGCCAAGATTTTAGTTGAAAATGGAGTTTTTCACTTTACAAATAGCGTTAGATACCTTGCTTGTCTCGTGTAGTCGTGTCCGCAATTTACCGTACATTTTAATTGGTAATAATAAAATTGAGCTGGTTTCTATGAGGCCGTTACACCGGACTAAGTTAGCTTTCTTCATCATAACCATCTTAGATTCTACATTTCCTCGACTAGCTAGCTGCTTCAGCTTTTCGACTATTTTTTTGAAATTCTAAATTGTCAGGAAATCTCTTTTTAGAAGAAGCATAGCTAAATAAATGTGACTTATCTTCAAATAATACGACTAAAACTAATTAATTTTACCGGGTCCTTGTTCTTTATATTAAAAACCCGGTCGTTTTTGTCGCTTAAAATGCATCACCTTTGAATTTGATCATCGAGATTAGTGCATGAATGTCATAGGAGTGTTCTTAAAACTACAGTGCAGCATTTGCAGCGGTCAACACGATTGTGATGATTAGTGATAAAGACGTGATATTATCGTCATGAGATAAAAGCCTCTATTAATTAGGGCCTAAAGAAACGCCTTAGATAATTGGATAATTTTAGACAATCAATATCCATTATTTAGTTCATAATAATGTACGTGATTTCTTGAGATTCCGTTTCCGATAAGTGTACTTTTTTATATAGAAATAATTAGAGACAAAATTATACTTTTTTATTTGTATAGCCAAATTCCTGTTTGTTTAAAGTTTTTTTACCAAAATTAGTTTATTTGCTTGATCGTTCATTTTTAAAGTTTTTACATGTAAATACGTAAATGCATGCTTTGTATCATCTGAAAATTTTTGTGTTTTTCTGACAATAAATGAAATATATAAAGGTTGATTCGCTCAAATTTTATTTTTGAATCCATCAACAAACTTGGTATTTGTGAAATAAAAAAATGTTAATTTCTAATTATTATTTTTTCAGGGTTTGGTTCGTTTCCTTAGCAACCGTCGACTACGTAAAAAGTCGTCAACTACTAGTCTACCCAAACTATCTTTCCAAGGAGGTAAGTTGATACATTAAAATACATTAAAACTCTTTTTAAAACACGCACAGTTAAGGAACAGGCTTATGGTGCAAACCAGTTACTTATTATGGACGGACATTCTTTCTTTCTAGAATCAACAAATCAAAACATTGATCAACCAGTGTCTTCCAATATATAACTTAAGGTATTTTGCTGCCTTAAAAACGCCTATCCCCATGCTTTGGTTTGATACTAAGTCAGTGTTAGAAAACTCACGGTTTTTGTTTTAAAAATATTGCTCGGTCGTAGGGTCTTTGATAGGGCTTATTTGTTCACTTCAGCGATGTGCTTTTTTCACGGAGCCAATGTTTCCAAGATTATTTTTATTTATTAACTTCGACATTCTTGATATTCCTTAAAATGAGTTTAGGTTTTTGATTTTAAAAGATTTTTAATAACAATTTTGGTTTTTAAGACCCCAAAAACGAAAATAACAGACAAAAGAGTGAAAACACTAAGTATTAGTATAAAGATGTTAGTACAATCACTTAGTTCATTCTTAATTTTGGATGTTTTTTCTTGTCGAGCCTTACTTTCATAATAAAGTTTTGTAAATATTGTTTATTAATGACCATTAATTAGTTAAAAATAGCTGTAAAATACAGTGTAGTTATTGAAGTCACTGAGGTTAAGTAATAAAATTAGAAATTGACATTTAGACCCTGTGCCGTGCCCATCCTATTTTGTTGATGTTGGCCTTGGTCAATTATAATACACTTTTTAAAATGCAGCTATTCGTCCACTTGAAAGACATTATAGTCTTTCTAGTAAAAACATAGCAGGTTTCCTGGTAAAAGTGTGTCATAATCGAATAACATGAAGGCCCTTTTGATTTCTTAATAGCATGTTTGTTGACATTAATATATTAGAAATGAAATTAGTAGCCTGTATTTTGATTTTAAAAATTATACTTAGAGAAAAAATTTGAAATTCTATTTGATATTTTTGTTGTAGGTTTACTTTTATACAATTTCACCACACGATGATGTTTTAAATGCTTATCATCTTAAGCACTAGATGCATGCTAAAGTTTTGTGTTTGAAATCTAATTGTACGGCATTGGTTTTCGTCGTTTTTGAGACATTAAAATGTAATAGTTCAGTACATAGAATTTAAATATAATGTCGGAAAATATAGCTAAAATTGAGTTAAGTTCAATTAACGGTGACAGTTCAATTGTTAATAACTAATTGAACTTGTATTTTTGTTAATGCTAACAGTGGATCCTCCACCAGAGAAGGGTATGTTCAAACCCCTGCCCTACATTTAAACCCTGGTTGATTCAATCAGTAGTACATGTAGTTCCTTTAAATGCCCAGAAAATGAAATTGCATGATTTAATTTGTTGATAGATCCAAAATTGATAATATTTAATTCCTGATAGCATCATTTTATACTCAAATCTAATTTAAAAATTGATGAGGGATGGCTATAGATTAACTACTCGGCCCCTCGGGTTTCTCATATGAGGGTTATATTAACCCCCATAACCTGTATATCACTGGAAAATGGTGATAGTTTCGATGGTGGTAGTATTCAAAAGAACTGGCTGCAAATCGGCTAATTCAGGCTTTTTGGTTTGAAACAAATGGGAAAAAAGAAATAGCTATACATCACTTCAAAGGGAAAGAAATAGTGTTATTTTATATTATCCGTATACTACTACTACCTGGTGGAGAGTGGAGGTTACAAATGTTCTCAAAATCAAATTCTCGATTTGAACCTTTTTAACCACCACATTTCACCAATTGGTGGTAGGGATTTTAACTACCAACATTTAACTCGATTTTCCAGAGATTGATAGTTTATAGAAAATATTTGTTTTCCAATGTGGCGGTCGAGGCATAAAAACACCACCATTTTGCATTCTCTTCCAGTGATATAGGTTATGGGTTATTAGTCCTGTGACTAATATTGGAAACCCACGGTGGTGGCGCGTTAGTTATAATTTATCCCTATCTCGTCCAACGTTCATTAATATTTTTACATTACCTCGGTGATTTTTTAGGTTTAAACTTTCTATATTATTTCTCCCAACTCTTAATTGGCATCCCTTTAGTTTATTCTTCCAAATTTAGACTTCCTATTATAATTGATTAAATAGTATCAACATTCTAATCAGAAATATTATGCTATTTTGGTTTAAAAACTTTTAGACGCTCTGCAAATTATTTTCTTCATAATTGAGCCCGTTTGAATAGGAAATAAAATACCTTTTGATAAAATTTTGTTTTTACTTTTCAGTTGTCGTCCATAATGATGGCATGAATCATGGAGGTGATAACCCTGTGTTCAGAGACTCCGTATACAGGAATCCGAACTCGCCTATCAGGACCGTAAATTATGGTCATGTATATGAAGAAGGCGGAATAATTGGAGAATTATCACAAATCGATGCTTCTGTGGTCGATAGTGAAAATGTATCGGAGTATTGTCAAAATAACATGATGGGTTATAATTCGTACCAGAAAAATAGAATTCCCTTAAACGTTCAAAACCGTTTTTCAGGGGATCTAGATCACGGTTATTTCCCGGAACCGGATCCAGAATGTTTTAAGGTAACCGATTTTAATGACCCGCGTCTGCGCAAAGAAAGTTTTATCGATGAGCAAAACATTTTAAAGGAAGGTAAAGAGGATAATACAAATATTGTACCTACCGTGGATGAGGAAGATTCCGATGATTCGGATGCTAAAAAATTTGACTCTGATGATTTATCATCTTTATCATCTGATAGTGATGATGATCTAAAAAAAGGACTTGAAAAGGATAAAAGCACTGATAGCCTTCCAAGATCAGTTAATGAACTCCCATTGTCACCTTCTAGGTTGACACCAGATAAAAAACACTCTAGTTTATGCTTACTGCCGACAGAGGGGAAATCTGGTAATCAGTATCAGAGCACTCCTAACCTTAAGTACCCTTTACAAACTTTAAAGCGTAAGAAAAAAGGTAAAAAAGTCAGTCCTCATTTACAAAGCCTTCCAAATATATGCTTTGATGAAGATGCACCGGGTGATAAACGACCTCTTTTGTTAGTCGGAAGTGATACGAACTTAAAGAGGTCACCATCTGACCCTAACCATAGGTATGCTCGTCGCTCGCGAACATCAGTTTTGGTGAGTGAAAGTGAAGATGTTAAAAATGACTGTGCTTTAACTTCCGAATGTTGAAATCATCAGGGTGTGGAACCTTCTCAGATTAATAAAATACTCTGCATTTAGGAACTGTATTTGATACAGTGGATTGGATTTTAAACCTGTTGTGACGTGTGATTTTGCCTCTGCCAATAAAAATTTTTATTATAACAATCATTAGAAAGTCTCGGTCGGGGTCTCATTAAGTGCTGATGTTAAATACGCAATAATATAAAGATTTTTAAAATCTGAATTTTGTATATTTATATGAAAGTTTTTATGTCCAAACATTCGTCCTCAAACGTACGAATTATGAAACATGCAGCATCTTTCCCATATGTAGTCAGTCCATATATTTTTTTATTTATTAAGTTTTTGTCCCAATATATTTCGAGATTTCATTTTTAAATACTGTTATTGTAATCAGACATAAAAAGGCAAAAAGTATCACGCGTAAATAATAAATGTAAACTCTGTTTTTGTTGTGTATAGTTGTGCAATGTTTTAAGTGTTTTTTTTTAATTTTTTAAATCTTTTAATCAAAAATTAGCTGGTATACTGTAATGTTATTAATCATTTAATTTTAAGATATCCGAATTAAATGTCCAATTCAAATCAAATCTATGCTTTTTAATGAAATACACAGCCCGAAACCATAGAAAATTAGGGGCATAAAATATAGTGCTTTTTAAATAGGATAATATTTTACATATAGTGACCTACATGTATAGAAGCATACTCCTAATCTTAATCCATAAGTTGCAAATTAAGTGCTACCAGCTACAATTTAATTTTAAAACAAATCCGATTTACAATGAATGTCCAATTCACATCAATTTACTTTTTAAATAAATTAGCTACATGTATACATTTGGCATTGAAAATTTAGGAAGATAATATGGTGCTATGTAAAAGATCCCGCATGGGGTCATACAATATTGTGTTTTATTTTAAGATAATATTTTTGCATAGTACTCATAATTTTTGCAAATAGCCTAAATTAATAGCAAAGGAATTGTTTGTAATTCGATAAAAGCT
The DNA here is from genome assembly GCA_035591015.1 of Cephalothrix simula. NCBI lineage: Eukaryota > Metazoa > Nemertea > Palaeonemertea > Archinemertea > Cephalotrichidae > Cephalothrix > Cephalothrix simula. The sequence goes on from JAXIUW010134448.1 coordinate 8,202, forward strand.
TAAATAATTTGATAATAAAGAAAGTTTATAATTGAACATTTTGAAAAATTTAATTTTGATTAAGAAAAATAAATCTGTAACCTTAAAAGATTATCTATGAAAGCCTGCATGCTTTATTACTTTATCATGTATTTTAATTTAAATTTATAAATAGTTTTATCTTTTTATCCATTTTTATAAATTTTATCTGTAATGTAGTCATTGATGATACATAAATGTTACTCTAGTGTATGATGTTTTAGGGATCATTCCATTTGTGCATTGTGCTGTAGTATGCAGCTGATGTTTTTTTATAGCTCAATATTGTCAATTTTCTACGCGATCTGAATTAATTATATAATTAAGTTTGAGAGTTTCAGTTTAGGTGCTAAAACGCCACTGTCTGTTTTTTAAAACTATTGTTCCTAGAAATCCTTTGGTTCGGACTCTATCTTAAATATATATCGGCCTTGATTCTTTTCTTGTAGGATCTTTGCCGTTGATGCCAAGGCAAAATTTTTTGTCTCGTCTATCGGTTGATTAATGTGTGAATTTTAACCGGAATTTTTGGAATACCTTCAAGCTTATATCGTGACTATTCAAGTTAAATACGTAATAAAAGGTAATAACTCAATCATAACTGAACTTACATAAACAAAATTTGGTATAAGGCTAAGTCTGTCATAAAATACGTTACTTATAAAGGTGAAAAGTGTTTTGGAATAACTGAACATCGCTTTGACCCGATAAAAAAATCTGGTTCAGATCTATTGGTATAGGCTAAATCGCATTGAAAGTGGTTAAAAATTCAACATTTTTAAATTTCTTTAAAGCCTTTGACGTCATAGTGACGTCAAAAAACAAACTAATTTTTCATAAGGATTCTTAAAGGTCATACATGTATGATGAAGGCATCATGAATCATGTTAGCCAATCCAATTTTAGAGCTACATGTACTGTAATTCCTTTAGGTTAATCGGACGGCAGTGTTAGGCCTTGTCTATGGCCAAATGTTATTCTTATACCGTGATAGATGCGCTTCAATGACGTCATGAGATCTGATGAAATATGATCAAATATGACGTCATGAAGCGGAAATAACGTAGACTAGGCCTAATGCAAATGTCGAATTTAACTTGAATGTCACAAATATTTTTTGACTATGCTAAATGATCTGTGAATAATAATTATGATATTGTCGTAAATGTTATTAGATCTCAGTAAATTTTTTGCAACTTCACGATAGATTTCAATCGTGCTCATGCTTTTAAAAGGGGGCCCCCCTCGTCTCTTCAAAAAATCATAAGCCTCAGTTATGCGCATTGCACATGTAACATGCTTCAGTAATTTTTTGACTATTTCATTAGATCTACATGTAGGCCTTTAACTTTGTTTTTTTGCATTTAAGTATTAAATTTAACTAGGTCCTTCTCAATTTTGACCCCTTGGCCTTAGTTCGCTGCGGTCAAATAAAATTTTTAATTTCAAATTTTAGGACGTCATCTGTTTATGACGTCATAAGATCCTACTTTCTGTTGCCAGCGTAATTTTCTTGGCTGTGAGTGTGGAGTGTGGTTTTTTTTTTAGTTTGACAAATCAGGTAAAATTCTACTTTTTGTTATGAAAATGTTTTTAATAGTTTTGTACGATTGTAATTTGACGGTTTAATAACAGGATAATATATATTCTCCTGGAGTTAATTGAAGTTCAAACCCTGTTTTATCATGATTTTTAAAAAGTGACAAATGACAATGACATGAAAATGAGCATCGCTGCATCATGAATGAGCATGTCACAATCATGACAATACAGGTGAGTGAGAATTCACAGATTCATATAAATTCCCGTCGCTACTCATAACTCATACTACTGGCTGAACTGAAATCATCCAAATTAAATTCACAGTTCAAATTCATTTCTATTTTAAAACGTTAGATTCTATTTGCTATTCTATTTGCTATATTAAAGCAGAATCCAACTTATCAGCTTAAATATAAGCATGTTAAGCACGTTATGTTTTGTTTAACATTAGATTAACAACATGTTACACATTTGTTTAAGATTTATTGAGATGAAATTTGCTTTGTGCCATTGCATTGCAACAGAAATTCATGGATTTCTGATTGCAATTTGCACTTGCACTTTTCAGTAAAAATTCATATTTTCGTTGAGACGTGAGGTCATAAAGAAATACTCATGAACATGATGAGGATGTACAAGAAAATGGTTTTTGGTTTACCATGTCTGCAAGATTGTGCTGGACATTTTTTTCCTTTGTATTGTAGCCAAAGGTTTACCTGTTGACAAAATTGACGTGGTTGACGATAAAAACGATCATCTGATATAGACTTTGTGGATGTGTTATATCACTATAGGTCGATAGGTTGACCTTTCAGGGTCAAGGGTAGCCATTCATCTGAAAAAACCTTGAAATGAGCCTGGAAAAAACAGGGAATTTTTATTTCCAGGGTTTACTCAATGAAAAATTAGTTACTTTTACGCATAAAAATATCTGCAGTTATCATGATTTATGCGGTTAATGAATTTTTTCATTGCTTATGCATTCCCTGAAAAAGGTCAGGCATTTTTCCTAAAAGCCCTGGAAATTGGGGAAAAGTGAAAATCATAAAACAGTGGCCACCCTGATGACAGTTTCCCTGTGTTATGATTGATTAAGCTTCATACTGGGGCATGGTATGGATCAAGTGGAGTAAGTAAGACTAAGAGATGATCTTTTGTCTAAAAATGTAAATCTAGTTCCCTTGGCATGTTTTTTATTTGTGACTTGACTTTTGAAAAAACGCCAAAATAGTCTTATCATTTGTCCATGGCCCATGTGTTGGAGTCATGGAGGGTCGGAACCCCCTAAATCCTCAATGGGTGGGGTACAAAGTGAGCAAGGTGCTATTTAATTAGTGAGTATTTAACCTTAAACTACTAAAATGAATAACAATGCAGATACCCTGAGATTGGCCTGAGAAACATTGAAAAAAGCCCCCATGTCAGTTTATCATATTATCACAATGTAAACCCCCTTGAATAAGCATGGTTCCATGTCTCTACCCTACTGGGCGTGGAGTTATTGGGTAAATTTGGTCTAAAGTTGAATAATTTACTTTTATTCATGATTTTTAAAGGAGCCCCTCAAGGCCATAAACTATTTGATTTTTAATAGTGCATGAAAAAATAAATGTAAAGGGGATGATTTCATTTTTCAACCACCATCTGGTGCGGAGTAGTGGTGTTTACCTTTTAACTTTTCATGCCCTTTCCAAAAATGTATAGGTTTAGGGGGGTATTATTCATAGCACAGCGCAAAGTGGCAATTAATAAACCATTGCCCACCCCCCACAATTCCATTAATGGATTGAAACGATGGCGCATTCCGTAATTGGGGATTTTGCGAGCGCAGTCCCATCGATAATGCGGGAACATCGATGCACTTTTGCGATGTCGCAAAATCCCCTATTTGACTTTGCAATATAGAATGCGACATAGTTTCCGTTCATTCATGGAGGCAGAGATCATGCGATATCGCAAAGGCGCATCGATGTGGCGGGCTGTCCGCGATATCGATGCAACATCGCTTAATCAATCTGATGTCCCATCGATATCGCGGGGACATCGATGCGCTTTTGCGATGAAGGGAGCAAAGGACCGGCAATATCGCTGCGGCATCGATACGAATTCATGATGTCGAAACCATATCGGCATCGCGCGGCATCGCGGTGACATCGATAAAATCCCATCGATGTCCCATCGATTATCCGACGACCCGCTATTATGGCACCATGCTATGCTCTCTCCTCAATCCGACAAATTGGATGATCTTGGCCGGATAATATGCGAATTTGCGATCACTTTAATTGATGATGTGCCTTTGCGACATCGCATTCTTCGCATTGATCTTAGAGGAAGGGAGCAAAGGAGCGGCGATATCTCGTATCGATATCGACGGGATATCGCGGTAACATAGATACACATTAGTAATGGTTGGTTACCGTTGGACTTCTTTAGTATTACCTGATAATCAATTTTTTGTCATAGATTTTTCGTTTTATTAATTTATCAACCTTATTGCCTTTGTCCAGGTATCCTGTGTCGCGCATCTTCGTTGTCATAGAAACGTTTAAAAGTAACCAGAATAATCCTATCAGTCAATTATTTGCTTTTCGAAATTAGATCTATAAGATATGTATAAAGCCCAAAAGCTTAAGTCGAGTTGCGCTGTTCAAAAACTACCGAGCGCGAAAGGTAAAAAAGTCTCGGAAGGCAAAAACGTGTCGGAAAAGAATAAAGTACCTTCTCAGGACAGTACGGATTTAGTAGACTTGCGACAGCAATTACATTCGGGAATGGCATTCAGTGTATATTCCAATGACAATAATTGTTGTTGCAATTGTAAATGCAAGGTAAGACAGATGTTTATCGATTTTGTAATTACGTGATGTTGGATAGTGTCATCATTAGTGTGTGCCACCAGCTAGTGCCAGGGCATGTCACGTGTTGTCTAATCCTAACCCTAACCCTAGTCATTAATTGAGATTTTTTACGTATAATTTTGTCATTTCGCCATAAAAAGTTTTTTGTGCATTGAAAAACGTTCATTTGCGCCCCCTTCTCATGAATAATAAAGGCAAAGAAGCTTTGCTTTATTCTTTTGGGCATTCCTAGGATTGTCCTGACTGGGGACTTAATTTTCCTTAGCAACGAAATGCCAAATAACTAATGGAGTAAAGTCGGTCACCTATTTAAATTATGTCAGGAATTACTCACATGAGCATTTTTCCAATTAAGAATACGTCCAACCAATCGATGTTTATACAATTATCGGTAAGTCACGAAGTTGGTCAAATTGGTTGTGACGTATGCATGTATAATTAGCTTAGAGGGAGAGCGATGGCGGGACCCGATGTTCACTTGTTTTATAATTTTAGACTGGCAGTTCTGACCTGCCCTATAAAGTAAGCATTTGATAAAAACACATTTTAACATGTTTAAAATGCATTATTTTTACTTATTTGCAAAATACAGATATATTCTTTCAATAATATTTAAATAGACCGTTATAACAAGTTGAAA
>JAXIUW010135559.1:0-13250 GCA_035591015.1 Cephalothrix simula
TCTGAACTAGGAAGCTTGCATTCAGATGGAATCAGGCACCCATATAGAGACATGTGGTTATAGATTTAGTTATGGTAATATTGAATTAGGCGAGGTCCAAATTTTGATTTATGACGTCAAAATTTGATTTTCAGAGAGGAGCCTTCGTCTCAAAAGCCATTGATACCGGTGTGACAGGGATCATAGTCCGCAGGGATTTTTGTCCTCTTTGTATAACATATCATACACTGAGGCAGGATATTAATTAATCCCTGGGCTTCTTTCGTCATCAATATACAAAGTACATATACGGCATCCCTACCGGACAGACATCCCTTTCACACCGGTATTGCTATGTGGAAGATGCTGAACATATGGAGCTGAATCAAAGATTTATGGTGTTGGAATGGAAGAGTTAGAAATGGAAAAAAATGAGGGTTTTGAATGTTGTATCTGCCATTACAGTCGAATGTAAAAATATCAGGATATCATTTCTTAATCTTATCGCCACAAATTGCGGCAATTTAAATATTATGCGTTTACACTATCTATCTACGGAGAGATTCTAAAATTTTTATCATTCAATGTTGGCTTGAACTGATCTAAACTTGGCGCAAATGTTGAAATTAAAATCGAGAGAAATATCTTTTAAACCAATTCTCAAAATATGTTTTTAAAAGAAATTTAATGTTTTTAGTTTTAAAATAAATGAGTTAAAACTCTATAAAAAAACTTAATAGATGAGATATTATATTTTTGAAAATCTATATAAGAATAACTTTGACATTATGTCTGCAATTTTAAATTTTGAGAAAGTTTACATTTTGGATACATTTTTCAAAACCCTCTATTAAAAAATATAAAAAAATGTTGTAAAATCGTTTAAAAATTATGTAAAAAACCACTGTACTATTTTACATGTAAAAGTATAATTGCGATTTTAATTGTAGTGCCTAAATAATTGTAAAGAAATACAATTAGGCGTATCCATATTTTTTAGCCTTCCTTAGGCAATGTAACTTCATTTTTTAAAAGGTAATCCCCTTTTATTTACCATGGCAACAGATGACGTCATAATTTTGAAATTTTTATTTTCGATACCATAAGACCTGAAGGGTGTTCAATCTCCCTCTTACGACAAACGTAACATTGTATTGGTAGATTATATGGTATCATTCATAAGACCAACTATTTCACCAACCATTATTCTAAATTTAAAAAATATTCGATTTTTAACATTTTGGAAAATTAAAGAGGGGACCACCTTAATAGTTATAATTTTTTATTGAATTTTTGTAATCGGAAAGACTGTGCAGGGGAGCTGACTGGCTTAGATTTCCCACCAATTATGGTAAAGGGGGTGTTTTGCGCATTTAGATTTCTGGAGTCAGTTATTCTGTTGAATAATTTGATGAAAGTTTTTTTAGATGAGCGTTGTGCCCGTTCCACAGACACCCCGGGTGATCTCTGCAACAGCTCGACTGGCGCGTTTCAAATTCGCGAGGGTCACAGACGGAGGCAGTTTTCTGATTACGTACTTAATTAAGTTGGAGAAGAGAGGGAGATAATGGCGAAAACTTCGTGAGGAGAGAGAGAAACTTAATAATAAGTACCTTTTTTTGATTTTTTTTTTAAATTCTAATTTTTTAATTTAGTTGGGATACGCCTATGCGTTTTTCTGAGCACAGTGTATAAAATGATGCAAAATTCGTGGTTTATCTTTTTTTTAAACCACACCATACACCAATTTTAATTAGACAAATTTTTAAGTAAATCTATAAGAACATGTGCATGTAGCACCTGATATACAAATTACTTAAAAGAGAATGTTATTTATTTAAAGTAATTCTAGATTCAAAGTAAAATTATAAAAAATATATTACCCTGCTATTTCGAGCGTTGAATTTAATATTTGAGCTCAGTATTTTTGTACTTAGATAATTCTAAAATTTGAGATCGAAAAAAATTAGTCGAAATCAATTTTTGACAACTTTTTAATGGGTAAAATCATACAAAATTTACTTCAACAATCATTCGATAAAGCCGTTGAAAATTTTCCTCAAAAAGCTGTTAATAAATCTTTTTGTGACAAATTAGTCAAGTGAAAGAATTGATGTGATAAAAGAAAAATTCTGGGATATTACTAGATAACCTTATTGGACGAAATTAAATTTGACTGCGGTCTGACTACCGTTATGAACTAAAAAAATTTTAAAAATATAATCTCTATTTGTCATACATGTATTTTGAATTTATTTTAGATATACAGATAATATTACTCGTATTCATAAAAAATATTTATTATATATAATAGCAGATAATATTTATGAATACAGTATATCTAAAAAAATGTATCATGTAGACTCGCCGTAATTATTATGCAATGTTGGCTCATCAAGTATTGAATTCTTATAATTTGTAAAATAACATTATAAATTATTTTAAATTTACCAGATATGTAATATTTTGATAAAAAATATTTTGTTGTATTTAGTCTACGTCCAAAGATTTTAAAGAATGCATCATTTTATACACTGTGCTCTTTTAATTGATGTAAAGAGAACAAAAAAGTGATAATTTCCCTGCAACATATTGCAGTGGCAACTTTGTTACTAGGCAAAAAAGGGTTCTCTCTGACCAATTATCATAGGTTCTCACTTGCGCAAAGTTTCAATTTTCATTTAAGACATAGATCTAAATGGTTATATTTGGTTAAATTTTTTAACCATTACTTTAGAGAGTAATTTATATTACTCAAACCGATTTTATGTTAATATTTGCCGTAGAGACCCCCAATTTTCACTTATGCGCTCATTTAATCGATGTTCCGGAGTTATATACATTTTTAATGTATAATTTAAATCTCATAATCTTTCCCTCCAGGACGATGGGATCCAATGGAGGGGGCCAATCGAACGGCGTTTTTGAGTGTTCTGAGCAAGGGTTTATATAGGAACATAATGCTGATACTTACAAGTGTAGGGTTAAAAATAGTTTAAAATCTCCGTGTTGGCTATAAGTTATAGATTTTTCTTGCTTCACGTGATCAGATGGATGCTCACAAACCTAATTTGGGAATTGTGGATTTGCTCATTACCCTTTAGCAGGCTAATAGATATAAACTTTCTCTTAAAAATTGCGCTTTGTGTGATTGACCATTACAGTATACTGGTTATTGCTCCGTTTAAAATGTAATGGCAGGGAACCAGATCATCACAAGGACCCAAATGTCACATTTGTGCATAACGTGACCATTAGCAACAAGAGTATCCAATGCTGATTTCTGTTATGACAAGAATGTATCGATTCTGATCATCACAAGGAACTTAAGTATTAGAATACATTCGTGTTTTTGTGCGTAACGTGACAGTAGCAACAAGTATACTGGTTACTGTTTTTCAAATGAGAACAGGAAGGGAACCTGTGGCCAAAATCTTACAAAGGCCCCATGTGCTTTTTGTGCATAACGTTACCATAGCAACAAGAGTATACTGGTTACTCTTTTTTTTTATAGGAACAGGAAGCAATAGTATACTGGTTACTAGCTGTTTGTTTCAACAGGAAATGAATCAATAGTATATTGATTACTGTTTATGAATCTGCAAGGAATCATATATCACATAAAAATTTCACGAAATGCTCATGTGCTCTTTGTGCGTAAGGTTACCATATTAATAAGTATACTGGTTACTTTTTATATTGATAGGACAGGAAGGGAACCAGATCATCACACTAATATCACAAAAACCTCATCTACTTTTTCTGCGTAATGTCCAATAGTAGGTAATAGTTGTTTTAAGCACAAAATACATGTATACATAAATCACACAAAGCGCAATTTGTTAAAAAAAGGAGGTATTTCTTCCATGTAATCAATATATTTGGTAAGAATTTAGTGATTTAATGCTAACTGACGTAGATCATCCTAATGGAAATGCATTGTGCAATGCAATGTGCATCTTCTGAAAAATGTGTTAGAGTCTGTGATTTCTTATCTACCTTGAGAGTTTAAGCTGTTTTGTATTCTTAATGATATCTGCTAGTCTTTCAAAGGATGATCAAGGCAGCCGAAAAATGTATGGATTTATTCGTATTCTTTAAATGTTTAGATTAAACGAGCATCATTTATAATTTTTGTAAATGCAGCTTTAAACTGCAGCTACTTTAAATCTACAGTTTAGTTACACTAGCATAGTGTAATCATATCTACGTCAGTGTGTTGGAGTTAGTTTTAATACCAAAATTTCTCAGGTTACTTTAGCATCAGTTTTAATGTGTAAATTTTTTGTAAAGTGCACTGCACAGCGCAGTGGTTAAAGATGACATGCGGGGCGACCGTTATTTGACATCCCAGCAGAACCTAGGGTTAGGTAGGAAGTTGAGTCCGCATAATGTTTTATTGTTGATTCTTGTAGCTCAAGACTTCTAGGATAATAATCAGAGACAGGCCACCCATGCATGTTTGGGGAAATTGATTTATTCAAGATGGCGTCCAATGGCGCCTAATATTTATAATCGCCTTTTTGACACGGAAGGCTTCATTTTAGATGCTACAAATGTATTACAAACTAATAGAAACATGGAGGTAATTGTTCAGAAAAAGGGGGTTTTAAAAGGATTCGAGCCCCCTATGATGTCATTTATCGATGGCGCCATAAAATAAAATCTTAATTTTTTTTGTCAAATTTTGATTATAGGGCTTATAATAGCTATCACAAAATTTAATGTTCATAAATACAAAAAAACGTCTATGAGGTCATTTTGGTGCCGCCAACAAAGCTTACAACAATATAATGCTCATTAAAAAAATCATTAGTTGCAATTTGATAAAAGCAGAAAAGGAATATAAGATGAATTTAATGAACGTACCAATTATTTGAAAAAAACGAAGTAATAAGGGGACATAAGAATAAAACATACCTTATTGTTATTTAGTCCTCATCACTGCTGTCACTCGGTGCTGTTTGTTCTTCATCCTCATCGTCATCGTCATCCGATTCATCCCATGTTTCTTTCTCTGTGAACTGATTATTACAGTTTGAGCATTTACAAAATGTGTTGCAACCGATTCCTGCTTTTTTGCAAGGACATTTACCATTTCCATATGGATTTTCGGAAGAACATCCGCATCTCATCATTGTCATTAGTTCCTCAGGGATTCGAGGCACTCTAGAAGGTAACGGGACTGTAAAAGGAATCGTTCCTTATCATCTTTTGACTATCCGAACGTACATGGATCAAGATCTGGTGGCGCACCATGCAAAGCTAATTTCCATTTGGCACACTGAAAGTGAGCCCTTCTTACATTTTCGGTAAATGCTTCTGAGGTTGGTGGTAGCGTCTTTAACTGAGGGGCAGATACTGTACTCCGCTTTGAAGTTTTTGTGAGCCATACTTCATACTTATTTTCGGACATAGATGAATTTGGTTTGCCTCCATAACATTTGGAAACAAATCTTGTTGCTTCGTTGACGACAATTGGTGCACTTGGATTTCCTAAGTTTAGTAATGCATATTATCCTGCTTCAAGTATTTTTACCACAGTGGCTTTACCAATGTCATAAATGTACGCAACTGAATTGCAACCGGTGCGCGTGGGCAGCAAGCAAATTCGGTACAATATTTGAATGCTTTTTCGATGATATAATGTCAATACTAGAAAAAACGGCACAAATAAAAACAGAACTTCAAAGGCTTGGTTGTCTAATGTTGTTAAACCTGTTCTACTAATGATGATGTATCTCCGTGCCGAGAGTGAGCCAGATTCGCCACTAACTCTCTTCGTAGTTAAAGAAATGATTCCATATTTCTTTGCTGTTGGTCATTTCAATTATGCGCGCTACGGTTTATACTACCTGAGGTCAATGGAGAAGCTGGATGGTGAAGTTTTACGTAGTTTCTTGAAGAGACAGCATAATGAGGGTTTGTAGAATGGAATATGGTCTGGCAGTGGCGTAACGCTGTATGGTCTGGTGAAGTCGCTGACCATGGGCCCCCGACAAAAATGACCAAAAAAAATTCGTCAAGTTTTCATCCGCACTAAAGAATAAATAAGAAGGCATTGTCTGTTCGATGCAAAATTCAGTTAGTCAACCACCAATCCATTCGGCAAAATATTTAGAACTGTTCGTAGAAGAGGGAATTTGAATAGAAACAGAGGTAAATTATGAGAATTTCGTTTTAAATGCCATACTAATATTTCAGCCTGTGGCCTCTGATATTTTTTGAAAATAACATGTCTACCAAGTTTGAGTGAAATTATATACCATTGGTGTCCAATAGACAGCTCGCCTATTTTGGGTTACCGTTTCAAAAAATCGATATTTGACCAACTTATATTTTGAGTGCAAAAATATTTTCTAAAATAAGGGACCAAATCCAAGGGAATTAAATTATCTTTTATCCTCGACCTGGGTCACTTTACAGTTCACTTATGAGCGGTTGAGCATTTTCTTGGAGTATACCACTCCTAAATTCTGAATCAAATTCGTCAGTTCCGAGAAAAAAAACTTCCCGAAACGTACAAAACTTGGTTCTTACTGGTTCTAAGTGATGAATTATTGTCAGGACCGTGAAGAAAGTTAAAGTAGTGGATCTGTAAAAATCAGACTGATATTTGATCTCTAGCGCAGATCTCAGAAATTCGCGGCTTTTTCTAACTTATACTCCTCAACATAACTGTTTGATTTTCGGAACATGACTTGCCAATGAGTTTTATTATTCGAAAATTACACATTGTGAGTTCACTTGACAGGCTCTGAGATGTTTTATAGCAAGAGATACCGGAATAGGCTAGTAAACATACCTCTCCTAATTATCGATTTTTTCCGCTCCATCAAAATCTCAAATTTTAAGAGAGTACATTTTAACAAAAAAAGATGCCCCATTTATTGGATTTCGTTCTAGTTTTGGTATAAACTTTTAACCTCAGAACTAAAATTTAACATTTTTGAGAGAAAGTATCCGTAGAACGCAGAAAAAAAGTTAACGAAAAGAGTAACGCATGCGCAGACAGGTCAGTTTTGCAAATTATCTTTTTTATTGTATGGAAAATCATTAAAATATATTTCAAATTGATGCTCAATGATCAAAGTTTAAATGCCTACATTAAATTTATGGGACTACGTTTATTAAGGTGATTCGGAATAGGGCTGACCTGGAACAGGGCTTAAATATGAATGGTGTATGGCATGTCAAAGCAGAAATCCAAGAATCTGAAACCTCCCTCAAAACCTTGTATTTCTCTCTCACTGGAAACCTCGTATTTTCCCCCTCAATCTCCCCCAAGGCATCATTTTTCTCCCAAAGACTCCCTTTAAAGCTTAGTTTTTCTCTCTTAAGAATTAAAATCTCTCTCAAGACTTTATTTTTACCCTTAAGACTTGAAATTTCTTCCTCAAGACTTAATTACCACCCCCCCCTCTTGAAGAAGAATGTTTCTTGAGAGAAATATTTTATTCTGTAACAAAAACAAAATACGTCTTTAGGAAGATTTTTTCTTTAGTTATTTTCGCCACAGCGGTAAATGATAACGTGATCTCGGAGGGTTTTATGATAAAATCAGGCTTCGCGTATGCACAAAACGACGTGTTATTCAAAATGGCCGATTATAGGGTGCCTAACAGTAATGCTGCAGAAATTGTTTCACGAAACCCATAGGGATCTCGTGACTTATTTTAATAATTCTAGACAGAAAATATATTTTTCTCGCACACAATAGAATATTTCTCTAAAAATACTCTTCTTTAGGGGGTGAATGAAGCCTTGAAGTCGATTTCAATTGTTGAGGGAGACATTTTAAGTCTTAAGGGAGAAAAATAAAGTCTCGAGAGATATTTTGACATTTTCAGGGAGGAAATACGAAGTTTTCAGGGAGATATATGATTTTTGAAATCTTTTTTTTACTTGGCAGCATGCTATAATGGTGCCCCGGATGCCACTTTGAGACACCAAGCGAAAGTGGTTTAAATTTGTCGTTAATTTGCCTTTTACGCCTATTGGCGCACAAATGGAGCATACTTGGCAACATTTGGGATGATTAGTTTATGAGATATAGCATTTTCGCTAGTCTATTGCATTTAGTTTTACGAATTTATATTGTTCGCTGACTATTTCTTCAAAACGATTCATTATCTCCCTTAGCCTCTCCTTAGGTCGTGTAAAATAACATCGCTGAACCGAATCCAATTTAAATTATTATGCATTTTTGATTGGGTATTTTTCCGAGTTTTGGGAACACTTTAGGGGGCCCCGGAGAAAATTTTGACCAATGAAATGAAATGAAATGAAATGAAATGAAATGAAATGAAATGAAATGAAATGAAATGTCATCGACTTTAGCTATTTTCTATATACCGCTAGAGTCGGATATTTTATCCCAGAGGGAAGGGGGCCACTGCAAGCTCTTCGGGCGCTTTCGCAGTTCCTAGTCCCCGCTCCACTTTTTTAACGCTGACCGAGCCAAGTTATGAGAAACTGCGTTACGCCACTGAGTATGAGACTACCTTAATGAGGTATGACCATGGGCCAGGAAGCATCATTGGTGTTACGTTACAACCATCTGTTGTGAACTAATGGGCACTAAGCCTTTATAACATTAATAGACTTCATAATGATATTGATGTTATGCGGGATCCTGATAGTGATAGTACAAAGGTATAAACAGTCCACAAAGAGGAGCAGCCAGGCTGGATTGCAGCTGATGCCATTGACAGAGATAAAATATGAAGAAAGTTGGAGGAGTCAATAGATCCATTTAATAATGATACTATGCTGTCGTGAACATTAATTCCTGAAGGATGTTAATATCGGTGAAAGAGTTGAAATTTGACGAAAGCGTATGTGTGAATTTGAGTTAGCATGACCATCATCTTTAAATGATACAATTTCTAAGCAATTGATAACAATGGCGCTTAGCAAAAAAGAGCTAGTTGTGAGAGAAAAGGAATGTTTTGATACTAATCTCATGCAGGGCCCTAGGACTAATGGAAAAAGGCAGCATCAAACTGCGATGAAAACTGACGTCAACAAAGCTTACAACAATGTAATGCAATATAAAACGATGAAAATTGTTGCGCTAAAATTATGGTTGATAACTTGGCCGGCAAAGTTATCACACATAATATAGCACAACCGTCGATAACGTATATATCCCTATGTGGTATCACTCTCGATGAAACTTCAGCATCAACGGCTAGTTTTGTTTTTAAGGTCGATTTTGATTTCGTCAAACGCATTTCACCATTATCAGTAAACATTGATGTGGGTATATAAGCTAGTTCGCGCACTAAAATAGTTTTCATCGTAAGTTTGATGCTGCCTGTTTCCATTAGTCCTAGGGCCTTGCAGGAGATTCGTATTAAATCATTCCTTTTCTCCCTTAACTAGTCCTTTTTGCTAAGCGCCATTGTTATCACTTTCTAAGAAATTATATCATTGAAAGACGCTGGCCATGCTAACTCAAATTCACACATTTTGCTTTCGTCCAATTTACTTCCACAAGTTATGTTCACGACAGCATCCTTAGTATCATTATTAAATGGATCTACTTTCTTCATATTTTATCTCTGTCAACGGCATCAGCTGTTATCCAGCTTGGCTGCTCCTCTTTGTGGATGGTTTATACTTTTGTCCTATCACTTTCAGGATCCCGCATGACAATATCATTATGAAGTCTACTGAGGGTATGAAGGCTTAGTGTCCATTTCTTCACAACAGATGTTTGTAACGTAACACCAATTATGCTTCCTGGTCCATGGCCATACCTCATAAAGGTAGTGTCAGTCTCAGTGGCGTAATGCAGTTTCGGGGGCCGTTGGTCAAAATTTTCTCCGGGGCCCCCCGGAAACTCGGAAAATGCCCAATAAATGCATTCTAATTAAAATTTGATTCGGTTCAGCGATGTTATTTTCCACGACCTAAGGAGGGGCTAAGGGAGATAATCGATCGTTTTCGAAACAGGCAGCGAACAATATAAATTTGTAAAACTAATGCAATAGATGCTCCATTTGTGCGTCAATAGGCGTAAAAGGCCAACTAACGAAAAATTTAAACCACTTTTGCTTGGTGTCTCAAAGTAGCACCCGGGGCACCATTATAGCATGCTACCAAAGTAAAAAAAAATTCAAAAATCATATATCTCCCTCAAAACTTCGTATTTCCTCCCTCAAAATGTCCAAATATCTCTCAAGACTTTATTTTTTTCTCTTAAGACTTAAAATGTCTCCGTCAACAATTGGAATCTACTTCAAGGCTTCATTCACCCCCTGAAGAAGAATATTTTGAGAGAAATATTTTGTGTGCGAGAAAAATATATTTTCTGTCTAGAGTTATTTAAAAAAGTCACGTGTTCTCGATGGGGTTTCGTGAAACAATTTCTGCAGCCTTACTGTTAGGCGCCCTAGAATCCGCCATTTTGAATAACGCGTCGTTTTGTGCATACGCGAAGCCTGATTTTATCATAAAACCCCTCCGAGATCACGTTATCATTTACCGCTGTGGTGAAAATAACTCCAGAAAAAAATCTTCTTAAAGACGTATTTTGTTTTTCTTACACAGTAAAATATTTCGCTAAAGAAACATTCTTCTTCAGGGGGTATTGTGGTATATAAGTCCTGACTAAGAAGAAATTTCAAGTCTTAAGGGTAAAAATAATGTCTTGAGAGAGATTTCAATTCTTAAGGGAGAAAAACTAAGCTTTAAAGGGAGACTTTGGGAGAAAAATGAAGCATTGCGAGACATTTTGGGATATTGAGGCGAAAAATACGAGGTTTCCAGTGAGAGAGAAATACAAAGTTTTGAAGGAAGTTTCCGATTCTTGGACTTTTTCCACTTTGGCATGCTATACACCATGCATATTTAAGCCCTATTCCAGGATAGCCCTATTCCGAATCACCTTAATAAACTTGATCCCATAATTTTTAATGTAGGCATTGAAACTATGATCATGGAACATCAATTTGAAATAATTATATTTTAAGGACTTTCCATACAATATAAAAGATAATTTGCAAAGTTATCATTTTTCTTGCGTTCTACAGATATACTTTCTTTCGAAAATGCTAAATTTTAGTTCTGAGGTTAAAAGTTTATGCCAAAACAAGAACGAAATCCAATAAATGGAGTATCTTTTGTTATAATGTACTCTCTTAAAATTTTGATTTTGATGGAGCGGTAAAAATCGATAATTACGAGAGGCATGTTTACTAGCCTATTCCGGTATCTCTTGCTATAAAACATCGCAGAGCTTGTCAAGTGAGCTCAAAATGTATAACTTTAGAGACAATGAATGGTAAAACTCATTGGCAAGTCATGTTCCGAAAACCAAGCAGTTATGTTGAAGAGAATAAGTTAGAAAAAACCGGGAATTTATGAGATCGGCGCTGGTGATCAAATATCAGTCTGATTTTTTTAGATCCCCTACTTGTATTTTCTTCACGGCCCTGAAAATAATTTATTACTTAGAACCAGTTAGAACCAAGTTACCTAAAATTGTGTACGTTTCGGGAAGTTTTTTTTTGGAACTGACGAATTTTGATTCAGAATTAACGAGTGGTATATACTCCCAGAAATTGCTCAACAGTTCATAAGTGAACTGTAAAGTGTCGCAGGTCGAGGATAAAAGATAATTAAATTCCCTTGGATTTGGTCCCATATTTAGAAAATCACTCAAAATATGAGTTGGTCAAATATAGATTTTTTGAAACGGCAACCCGAAATAGGCGAGCTGACTATAGGACACCAATGGTGTATAATTTCACTCAAACCTGGTAGACATGTTATCTTCAAAAATATCAGAGGCCACGGGCTGAAATATTAGTATGGCATTTAAAACGAAATTCTCATATTTACCCTGTTTCAATTCAAACTACCTCTTCCACGAGCAATTCTGAATATTTTGCCGAATGAAACTGAACTTTGCATCGAACAGACAATGCCTTATTTATGCTTTACTGCGGATGAAAACTTGACGAAATATTTTGGTCATTTTTGTCGGTGGCTCTCTGGCGTCGGGGGCCCCTGGTCAGCGACTACACCAGACCATACAGCGTTACGCCACTGCCAGACCACATTCCATTCTACAAACCCTCATTATTACGCATTACATGCTGTCCCTTCAAGGAACTACGTAAAACTTCGCCATCCAGCTTCTCCATTGACCTCAGATAGTATAAACCGTAGCGCGCATAATTGAAATGACCAGCAGCAAAGAAATATGGAATCATTTCTTTAACTACCAAGAGGTGTGGTGACGAATCTGCATCACGCTCGGCACGGAGATACATCATCATTAGTAGAACAGGTTTAACAACTTTAGATAACCAAGCCTTTGAAGTTCTGTTTTTATTTGTGCCGTTTTTTCTAGTATTGACATTAAATCATCGAAAAAGCATTCAAAAATTGTACCGAATTTGCTTGCTGCTCACGCGCACCGGTTGCAATTCAGTTGCGTACATTTATGACATTGGTAAAGCCACTGTGGTAAAAACACTTGAAGCAGGATATGCATTACCAAGCTTAGGAAATCCAAGTGCACCAATTGTCGTCAACGAAGCAACAAGATTTGTTTCCAAATGTTATAGAGGCAAACCAAATTCATCTATGGCAAAAAAGAGATATGAAATATGGCTCATAAAAACTTCGAAGCGGAGTTCAGTATCTGCCCCTCAGTCAAAGACGCTACCACCAACCTCAGGAGCTTTTGCAGAAAATGTAAGAAGGGCTTACTTTAAGTGTGCCAAATGGAAATCAGCTTTGCATAGTGCGCCACCAGATCTTGATCCATGTACGTTCGGGTGGACAAAAGAGATGATAAGGATCGATCCATTTTACCAGTCCCGTTACGTTCTGGAGAGCCCCGATTTCCTGACCAACTAATGACAATGATGAGATGCGGATGTTCATCCTAAAATCCATGTGGAAATTGTAATATCCTTGCATAAAAGCAGGAATTGGTTCCAACATATTTTGTAAATGCTTAAACGAGCACTGTAAATATCAGTTCACAGAGAAAGAAACACGGGATCAATCAGATGTCGATGACGATGAGGATGAAGAACAAACAGCACAGAGTGACAGCAGTGATGATTAAATAACAATAATGTAAAGTTGTATTATTATGTCGTCTTATTACTTCATTTTCAAAGTTTTGGTACCTTCAATTAATCTTAAATTAATCTTATATTCCTTTTCTGCTTTTATCAAATTGCATCTAATGATTTTTATATATGTGCATTATATTGTTGTAAGCTTTGTTGACGTCACAAAAATGA
>JAXIUW010136670.1:0-13238 GCA_035591015.1 Cephalothrix simula
GTAATCTTTGTAAATTTTAATTTTGAATTCTTTACGGATAAGAAGATCGTTGATGAGTTTGAGCCGAGTATCAAAATAATCATGTACAACATTGAAGACATCAGACTGTTTGTTTGAAAACGATATGGTGGAGCCAAGGAATTTATGATAAGTTTACTAAGTTTACTATAAATGACTTCTTCATTGGGAATACCAGTTTCATTCAATAATACTATGTTACAATCTTCGCCGCTTTTAACGCGGAAACATTCAAACCGCTGATAATCATCAGCGCTTATGCAGGCTAGTTTAATTTGGAATAGTTAATATGCATGATGAGGGCAAACAGGAAACAGAAAAAGTTAACATTGCCATCGCCACGAGAAGGGCAAAAATGGAAAGCGAAGTCGTAATAAATGAGATGATTGAAAGGCCAGTAATAACTATTAGAGGGAATTTAAAACTAAATATGGTAGAAAATGTAATGATTATTACGAATAATAAAAGTATCCGATTGACAGGATTCAAAAGGTCATAATTGGGAGCTTTGGTGCATGCACTCTTCGTGCTTGGTTCAATTCGCACCCTGTAAGTTTGCAGGGTCCTGGGGATTAATGGCCTCTCACCCTATACTTTTTGTATACAAGGGGATTTCAAAACCAAGGGACACCAATTCTATACTGGTTCCCATATGAATTTGTAATTTCTTATTTCTCAGCTTTGAAATATTTTTTTGGAATAAGTTTACCATATCTTTATTTTCCATTGCTTACTGCAGTGTTATTTCCCTTACTCTTTTAAAGATACATGTATAATTTCAACTTATTGATGTGTGATCACTGATCAGATTAATTTTCTCCTTGTGTTACCTAATTCAGACAGAACCGTCGAACCATGATGCCTGTATACTTTGTATATTGTCAACGAAATAAGCCTAAAGATGAATGTTCCAGGTCTTCCAACAATGCATGATAAGTCATATCCCTACAGACAAAGACCTCACACCAGTACCGGCAACTTCAGTGACACATTAAACACTTAGAAACATGGGGATGGCGCAAAAGACAAAGGTCAGGGTTTGTACATTGCTACGATTAGCTTATTATTCTGAAGAAAGCGATCTTATTTACCAATTTTTTCTATGCATTCAAAATTTCATATTTTTCCTGATAATTGCAATTTAATATAGACGTTACATGTTTACTTTAAAGCGCCATCCAGGCTGGGTCATGACAAAATCATAATTTCATATCACATTTTTTGATTTTATTGAATTAAAATTGACAATTAATCATGAAAAATTCATGCTTATCTGAAGTGGCAAAACTTTTATCATAATTACCGTTTTGAAATATATTAAAAGAAACTTGTTCTTGGTTCTTTTTCAGAGAATTTAAATAAAATTTTGACAGAAATATCAATGCAATAAGAACATGTGTTATATTTTGACGTTAACATGTTTCTGGCTGTTACCTTAGTTTTTTGATCATTTGATATCACAAACACTGAGATCACATGGGAAAATTCTCATTAACTTTTGTATTGCAATTCATATGGGAAAAAACTATATGATTATAGATTGTATTTCAAAAGACAAAATGTCATTTTCGTTTAAAATTACCTATGATTATACCTTATTTGCTGACAAAAAGGGAGTTCAGTTCAGGATTTGGCTCGGAAAAGACTTGCGTCTGACCAAATTTAGAAGTAGTCGGCCACATATTCATGTCTAAAAACCAGATTTAAAAGTCTCAACATTTCAGCCACCTATCCTAAAGCTCGCTAAAGCTATTTCTTTTCAAAAAATCAGCCCTGTTAATCCTATTCGGGGCAGGGGGCCTCTGATAGCATTTATGTAATTTTCGTGATTTTTTAAAGTGATTTTAAGTGATTTTTTTCGCGTCTCACTGCTCACGCCTATTTTGGATCTAATCTCACTACTCACGGCTATTTTTGACCCACTCTCACCACTCACAGCACTTCCTTGAAATTAAACGAATGATGCACTTTTGTCTTTTTGACAAAAGGATCGTAGTATAATATCACAATGATTATTTTCCTTCAAAATCCGGAATAAATCTTTAAAATCAAAAAGTGACCAAATTCTTTAAAACCTAAATATATCTTTTAAAAACTGTCTAGAGGACAGTATAGCATTTTGCCTTCCTTTTGATTTCCGGTGGAATTATTGAAGTGAAAAGGAGAAAGTAAAAAAGATACATTTTATTTACAAGCAAAATTATCAATGAATAGGCGGGAATTGACCATAATCTGATCATCGACCTGCCACCTCCTGTCGAAATGGCTTGGACTGACCCTACTCACTAGCCATAGGTCCTTTCTCACTGCTCACGACGTTTTTTGACCCTTTCTCATGCCTCACGGCGATCTCACTGTATTTGCTTATATATGTATCGCGTTGTTTTGCATGTCATTATGTACTTTCCGTTTGTGTTCAGGGGGGCTCATGGAAAAAATATACAAATACATGGATGGTATAAAAGTGAAAATCCGGTTGGGGACCAATTCACCCCCCTACCCACCCCCTGGAAAATATTGATTTCATCAAATTTTGGGGGACCCCCACCCCCCAAAATTTCATTTTTTTCCTCTTTTTTCGACCGCTTTTTTCCTGTGGTTGAGCACCCAATCCTCAAAAATTTTCATTTTTTTCCAAAAAAATTTCCAGTTTTTTCCAGCTGAAACTAGAATTTTTTCAAAGTCAATTTTTGGATATTTTACAATTTTAGACACTTCAAAAGGGGTTATACATCAATAATGCGGAATATAATGCTTAGAATAAACAAATACCACCTTAAAATGCTTGGGAAAAAAGTAAAATGGGTGAGGAAAAAATCGTAATTTGAGCCAAAACCCATCCCCATATGTGTATGCCAATTTTTCCTTGATCCCCCCTCGTTTTGTTGGGTACTTACTACATGTGCTGGGTAGGCCTACTTGCTTGCACTGGGGACTTGGGTGGGACATATGCTGGGGACTTGCTTCTTGCATAGGTGGAGTTGCTTTCTGCGCTGGGGAAATAGCGTAATTTACCATAAGCCCCCATGGTTGATGGCTTAGTCCTGGGTAGGCTTCAGGTATATTTTTCAGTATGCACATACATATTCATTATTAAAATAATTTCCTTTTGATTTAGCAGATTGAAAAGTTAAGGTAAATAGAGATTTATCCCCAGTTGACTGGCAATGTTACCAAGGATTACCTCACTACGAACAGGAACAACTATCCTGAAAAATTGTGTCTTTATCCATGATCCATTATCTGTTCAAACTAGTGCATGAAAAGATGCAATTGTACATTGACATCAATAATGAGCATTTCTAGTGTGGTCAGTGTCAAATTCAGATTGATTAATGTGTGTGTCCTGTTTAAAAAAATTCATCTTGAATATAGATTACCCCTAACCAAACATACAGTATGAAATTTAGATATTTTCGCATAAGTGCGCCTTCGAAAAATATTTTCTCAAAGTCACAATTTGTACATTCCTGAGTAATGGATTTTATGTTTTATCATACTACGGAGACCTCGGTTACCATTGTATAGGGAGACACATTTTGGGAAGGGGCTGTATTACTTCAATATAAAATCGTGGTCTCCTCTCTTACGGAAAAGTGTAATGTATGTAGTCCCTGTAGAAAAAAGTAAGGAAGAAAGAGTGTGTTTTACGTGCATTACGTGAACAAATGTCACTATAGAGTAAGAATTGTCCCCACTGCAAGAAAATAGTCCCCAGCGCAATAAGCAAGTCCCCCAGTGCAACAAGCAAATCCCCCAGTGCAATAAGCAAATCCCCCAGTGAAATAAGCAAGTCCCCCAGTGCAAAAAGGAAGTCCCCCAGTGCAAACAGCAAGTCCTCAAGTGCAAGAAGCAAGTCCCCAGCATATGTAGTAAGTCCCCAACACAACCGAAAATTGCATAATGACAAGCACAACAGCACGATACATAATAAGCAAATACATAGACACGACTCTTATAGCGAGAAGGACGTTCTTAAGTAATAAAAACAGCACAAGGCAGCACTAAAACACTATCCAGGCCTATCTAAGCAATAAAAGCCAGCCAAATCCGGCTAAAAAGAATATTTTTTGACCGTGACCTTTGACCTTTTGACCAGTGACCAGTTAAGTATGTCCAGTTACATTGTACAAGTTATAAGGATCATGAATATATATACATTAGTTATCTTAAAAGTGTTAGTTTTGGCTTAATTTTAGGAAATAGTATGTTTGACCTCTGGCTCCCAAAATCTATACTGATCGAGGAAGTAGTTACAAGTATAAAACTTGCCTAAGACTGGTTTTACGCACCAAAGGAAATACAATATTTACATACCCTAGTAAATATATTAATTAGTTGATTAGCCTAATTAGCAGCAGCGGAGGGTTAGGTACCGCTGCAATGTACTCCTGGCGGAGAGACCTTTCCAATTATATTGATGTATGGTTTACCTAGTCAAAAGAGCGCGTTAAATTTTTTCCCACATCCGCATCCGCAAATTTTTCCCAAAAAAAGTGTCCCATACTAGAACTCTATACTACTTTCGGCCATATTATAATAAAAGGGCGATGGCCTATTTGTGGCAGGGGTGATACTAAGTTTTGGTTGCATACAAAACAAAACGATATACCTCAGAAGGAAACTTGTATTACCCTATATCTGACTCAAAAGTGTATCCAATAAAAAAAAACGTTTTGATCACCCTCTCCCAATCTCCCATGTGCTGTCAATCGAAATAAAATATTTGACGGTAAGAAAATAAATTTCCTCATTTGTTTGCTCAAAAAAACCAAACCGACCAAAGTTCGTTCCAAGACCTTCCCAAAAATGTATAGTTTTCCTAGGTTAATGTTACAAATAGATGATTTAGGACACTAGGGGAGTCCCTTTTATTGCTTTTCTGGCAATTGTGTAAATGCTGGTCAATGTTAGGTCGAATACGGAATCTGAATAGAACTAGTTGAACTACGGGAACACGCTGCGAGAAAAAGGACTGGGCATTTTTCTGCGCGAACTCGGGCGACCTAGATTTTAATTTGCTGACAGCGCCTCGCAAAATCAGAAATCAGTGAAATTTTTGGAGAAATGAGGCAAAGGAAATCAGGCTAGGAAGTATAAACGGGCCTTGCACCTACCAGAGGTATCGACAATGAAATATTTTATAGAAGGTAGCGGAACGTAGAAGGAAACCAGAACGCATGCGCCAAAATACTTTAAAGAAACGGGATACGAAGGCTAGAGCTGACACTATCCCCAATCTCATTGCTCACGCACTTGCAACCCAAAAATAGCTTCTTCTGGGTTCATGACCTCTACTAACAACCTAAAAGATAGAAGTTTCCTGTACGATTTCTAACTTCAATCACTTTTTTGATCATAAATTATCACTAAATGAGAGAAAAATAAGCGGGCAATCGCAGGTAAATGTACTTACGACATATAAATGATCAAAGACTAACAAATAAATTCTATCGTTCAGAAAGGACACCCCTGGATGGGTTAAAAAAGGTTTCCTGCAAGAAATACACTTGAACTCATTACTCTAAAGATGAATCTTCAGCCACTGTTTCAGCAGATCACTACCATAAGCTTGAAGAGTTCATTAACAATCAAAAAGATGTTAAAACCCAAAAACATTGATAAAATCAGAATAACCTTGTATAAACTGCCAGCAGATAAAAACTAATTCAGTTTTATCAATATTTATCAAGAATAATTTTGAAACTGAAAATATCCAGTAAGCCCCCTTAGCCAGAGGGGAACCGTTCCAGATTTTTCGGATTTATATCGGAATCGCATGAACGTTTGCCGGAAAAAGGATAACGGTTTTCCGTTCGTATCAAGAGAACAGTACACATGATATAGAACGGTTCGATTCAGCTTCGAACAGTACAGAACGCCAATGAATGGTTCCAAAAACTCATTAGTAATGAGTTTTTGATGGTACAGATTAGCACTAATCGCTGAAGTAATTCACAGGACGGTTAAGAATGTGAACAAACAGTTCAAAAATGAATGACTATATGTTCTAATTTCTTACTTTACTGTCTTTGAATTCACGTGAAATTTTTTTCAACCGATCGATCGGAATACTATTGGTTGAGAACGATCGGTCGTTATTGACCGATTCAAGCGGTAACATTTCCCCCTTATGGGTAACATTTATTCCCAGTTCTTTTGGAATCCTAGCTTCTTGAAGGTATTTTGATACCCATACACAACGGTGTTATTTTCGGTAGACTTTAAATTCAATGGTCAATTTCCTCCTAATGATACAGCCTTATAAGTCTGAAAACTACCATTATTCGATATAGAAGTCACACAAAATAGCAGGGATGGAAAAAATCAGATTGGGATTGATTCTGATTACATACCCCTACAATATCATCACATATTAAAAGATCTTAAAAGAAAATATTTCTGAACACCATCAGATTATTATGAAAATTGATAAGAAATGTTACGAAATGTTGTGCATTGTACACCATATCAAATAAATATCAGTCACACTGAGCCTGTAACATACATGCCATTTAACAAGTTATAACCACGGTAAACTGTAGCTACCAAACTCATTTAAAATTGAACAAAATTAAACATTTGTTTTCGTATAAATCGTGCCTGATTAGGGAAGTAACTGGCTTTATGGACGATCTAAATCGCAAAACATTGTCGCTAAGTGTGTTTGCAACTTATTCATTATTCATCAATTTTCTTACAAAATTCAATTCAATAATCTATTAACGAGCTTGATATTTTGCCCCAAAGTCAGGAGACACTGATGTGGCTATCATAAATAATTCAAGTGGCCGAATGTATCAAACGCCTTAGGAAAGTCTATTATCGTTGACATACAGGGCAATTTCTGCGTCATAGGAGCCATATTAAAAGCCACAAAGCAAAGAAGATGAAAGGCTTTGACCAGTAACCTTCATTAACTCTAACACGCTTTTCCCTCAGAAACTATTGGCAAAGAGAATAAAACCTATCCAAACTATTATACTAAACACCATGCAGAGCAGGAACCATCTCGAAATATGTCAAAAAGATGTGGTTTTGTAGATTGCTGTAACGGTGCAGCATGGTCCAATTTGTCCATTCTTGTGTGTATCCACATTCATATTACACATGTCCCCCCTGATTTTGCAAAAATCGCAATAACTGTATTGAATTTTTTAAAAACCATGAGTGATACCAATGCACGAAATACATAGCCTGCCCCGTCGCTAAAATAATTATAGATTAGAAGTTTAACGTAATAGCTAACTTTTTTAACGTTTTGACCAAACTCTTACCTGGAAAATGGAGGCCGATATTGATTCTAAACGCTGATTCAAGATCACTTTTCCATCTTCTTTCATCGTCTTTATAATCTTCTTTATTTATGAGTTTAAAGTCTGATGTAAACGTTCTTTGTGTTTTGATTTTTTCGATTGCTGCCGAAATAGCCAAGTAACAAAAACGGTCAGCATATTCGCCTTGCCCTTCAGATGCATATATAGCGTAAATTTTAGACCACTTATAATAACTAAACATATTTACTAAGGCGTCAGCCAGTTTTCCATCAGACGGCCCTATACGAGTTAGAAATCCATATTCGCTCTTATTGGCGTAATCATGGGCAAGGGCACCAGCTGTAACAATAGGTTTGTTCCATCTGACTGAATTATAACGGATCACGGGCGCTGCGGCGTAATCACAATATGGTCCCAAGAAAACATGACTTACAGGAACAAGGTCAATCGCCTCTATCGGAGCTATGGTTGACGAACACTGACTATCTTTAAATGTAATTCTTAACTTATAGTTGTTTAATAATGACATATTCTTAACTCTAAGAGCGCCCAATACGATCGCTGGCCACGTCCGCCCTAAATTAGCAGCCGATAACTTTTTTTCAGGTAGTAAAACAGATATATTGGCAACTTTGGCATTGACACCAGGCAGCATATCCATTTCTATTACATAGTATGGTTTATATGACTTTGAAAAGACACTTTGAAAAAGGTATATAGTAATAAATGCTAAATATAGATGGCGGGACGCATGCGAAATATTCTGCATTATCGACTAAAGGATGCATCTAACTAAGGTCGGCATTAGTCAAGTCATTTCGGGTCATATTCCATTATAACGAGCATATGTTGAACCTGTAAATTGAGGTGAATCCTTTTATTTTTCCAAGAACAGAGCAACAAATAACTTTTTCATTCAGTAACCAAGGTATATACAATGCAACTAAAATCTATTTTATATTTGGACCCGATTCGGACCAAACTTAAAATACCGAAACAAATTATCAGTGAATGGCCTTAAATATACTGAGGTCAGTTAAACACCCCCACCCCTTTTTCGGTTGTATCTTTCAAGGCATGATATTATCCGCCCGGAACCAAAATCTGAAGCCCGTATTGAGTAACATAAGAAAAGGTTATTTTTCTGGTCATGTAAGTTTCAAATTATGACAACGCATGATTGAAAACAAAATTGATGATGACGAAGTTATTCGGCTGGAGCTGCTGATGCTAAGCAGTATCTTACGGATGCTGGGGATTGAACAGTGTTAATAAGCACATTTTCATCAATCCTCTCAGTGACCTGAATAAATAAGCTTGCCTACCGCCTCATCTTGCTTATCTTTGTGATGGAATTGCTCTAGACAAGTGAAATTCATCAATATTTGCCGGATTTCCGATGGAAATCATCTTTTTAGTTCGTACCAATTCAGGGCAGGAAAGAATATTTTACATTTTAATCTTGCTTATCCTTGTGATGGAATAGATTTTTTACCGGATGTTTAAATTCGATGGCCCGGTTTTGATGGAAATCAGCTTAGTAGGCCTTAACAAAGGATATGCCAAAATTTGGAAGATTGTAGCATTTGCACCTTACTTAGCCTATGAAGATAAAACGGATTTCCGATGGAAATCATCTTTTTAGTTCGTACCAATTCAGGGCAGGAAAGAATATTTTACATTTTAATCTTGCTTATCCTTGTGATGGAATAGATTTTTTACCGGATGTTTAAATTCGATGGCCCGGTTTTGATGGAAATCAGCTTAGTAGGTCTTAACAAAGGATATGCCAAAATTTGGAAGATTGTAGCATTTGCACCTTACTTAGCCTATGAAGATAAAACGCCCTTGATGAAGTTAAATCAGATCGCATGGATAGCCTACATGTATTGCTTTACGGTATTTACTTATAAACGGGTGTCCAGGGGTTGTCAGACAACCTCACACACCGAGCGGGGGTAAGCGGACCAAACAACCAAAAAAATTAAATGACATGTTAGATAAATTTGTGGCGTCCAGAAAATTTTGCCAAAAATTTTATCTGACGTCCGATATTTTGGGTGGTGTCTGAAATATTTTGTCGAAAAATTTGTCTGACGCCAGATTGGGTGGTATCAAGAAAATTCTGACGCGTAAAAAAAAATTTTGGAAAAAAGATCTCACGAAAGTCAAAAATATTGGGTGGTTGTTCTTGGCCGATGTCATTTTATTTTATCTTACGTCAGGGAGTGATCTAAAGAATCTTTAGTCGTCGAAGATAAATTGGGTGCTACGAGGGGTGCTATCAAGAAATTTTTGTTGCGTAAAATACAATTTTGAAAATAAATGTCGCGAAAGCCAAAAATTTCAAGGGTGGGTGTTCTTGGCCAATGTCATTTGATTTCATCTTACGTCAGGTAAATTGGGTGGTCTTCTGGGCCGGTGTCAGAAAACTTCACCAAATGTTAGATAATTTGGGTGGTGGGTGTCTGAGTTGACTGATAACCCAGGAATCAGGAATTTAAAAATAAATTTAAGATATCTGAAAGATTTAGGTTCAATAGACCATTTCATCTTTGCATATCCTTTGTGAAAGTCTACGAAACTGATTGCCATCCAAATCCGGTGAAAATCGATGTACATGAATTTGGATCATTACATCACAAGGATAAGCAAGATGAAAATGCTACATCGTCAAAATCTTGGCATATTGTTAAGGGCTACATAGATAATTTCCATCAAAAATCCGGTAAAAGTCGGTATATTTGGATCATTCTATCTCACGGATTGATGGAAAAGCTACATGTACCTTCTAAATTTTTGCATCTCCTTTACCAGGGGCTACCAAGGTGATCTATGGATACTTGTTTTCTCAACAGAATTTACTAAAAATGGCATATGATGTGGGAAAAAAATTAATGATAATTATCGAATAATAGTGAAAAATAGAAATTTCAAAAATTGTTAATCAATATTTGCCCAGCTGCAAACTTGACTAGCCGTTCAGCTTATCTGCTAGTGAATCTCATCATAGAATATGTTCGTGAAAATCATTTAGCCATGGCCAGGGGTGATTGTTTAAATCTGGGTTTGACACACACCACCCAAATTATCTGACATTTTGTAAAAGTTATCTGACACCGGCCAAGGAGACCACCCAATATACGTGACGTAAGATTAAATATTATGACACCGGCCAAGGAGACCACCCAATTTATCTGGCGTAAGATAGAATAAAATGACACCGGCCAAAAACACCAGCCCAAAATTTTTGGCTTTCGCGACATTTTTTTCCAAAATTTTATTTTACGCGACAAATTTATCTGACATCAGATAAATTTATCTGACATCAAATAAATTTTATGACAAAAGTTTCTTTAGACCACCCAAATTAGCTAACGTTAGGCAAATTTTTCATGACGCGATAACATTTTCTTGATGCCACCGAATTTGCCTGATGTCAGACATTTTTTTTTTGACACCACCCAATTTATCTGACATCAGACAACTTTTTCGAAAACATTTTCCAGACACCAGCAAATATATCCGACGTCATAAAATTTTTTGGCAAAATTTGCCTGACTACCAGGATGGAAAGTTCCCCCAACCCCCGCGATATATTGTGTGGACAGAGGGTTTTAATGAGGGGGGCAGGGGGACACTGAATCCCCTTATAGGGTTTTTATTTCAGGGGGACAAGGGGACATGAAAATTCCTGGGCTTTTTATTTGAGGGGGCCAGGGGGACATAAATAATTGAGTCAAGCGGGACAGCATTGCTATTTGGACAGAAAATTTTGCGGTGATAATGTTCAGGCGACAAAAGCCCAAGTATGAATTATTAAGTGGACATACGTACACATTTTATATCAATGATTTTAATTGAATGACTGTCATTTCCGAGTTTTTGCCGATTAGACCTGTGGCTTAGGGGGACACTAAATTTTCAAAATTAGGGGGACAGGGCCGGGGGACACAAAAATAAGATTGGAAATTTCTAAAGGGGACACGTAAAATATCGCGATCACTTCCATAAAATTTTCCATCCTGGCCTGACACCACCAATTTATCTGACATGTCATTTTTTGTCGTTTGACTGTCTGGGGTTAGTCAAAAATAAAACATATCATCATATTGCCAAGCTAAATGACATAGGGACGTCATAAACTCCGCTTCCCTTGAAAATTCATTCTAAATATGGTTAACAGGTTAAATGATCTTAACTCAAATGTTACCGAATGTCGGAATACCCGTTTTTGGGTAAGATGTTATTTTTATAGGTCACCACTCGGTGACGTCTAGGTGCGTCATGTATGACGTCATAACTTTCAAACACCGTAAAAAATATTTAACGATCATAGTGAATACCAATATGACTGAAATAGACTTCTATCATATAATTTTATAAGAGAAATCGGGAGCATAGTAACTAGACAATTACATTTTTATAAATTTAATTCAGTAACAAAAGCAGAGCTTTCTCTTATTCACGAATAAAGCGGATACAAATTTGTGAATAAGAGAAACGGCTCTGCTTCACAAATTTGTATCCGCCAAAACCGTATTGATACGGATTCAAAATATTTATTGTTTAAAATAATTTTTTTTAATACATATTTTTGCCGACTAGCGGCTAATCGCATTATATAAAGTTAAAATAAAAAATGCAATTAGCTATAGGTGTTCGGCAAATTTTCCAAAAATTTTATCTGATGTCAGATAAATTGGGTGGTCACTGGAAAATTTTTTCCAAAATTTGTCTGACGTCAGATAAATTGGGTGGTGTCGCGCAAAATATAATTTTGGAAAAAATGTCGCAAAAGCCAAAAATTTTAGGAGGTGTTCTTGGCCGGTCTTACGTCACGTAAATTGGCTGGTCTCCTTGGCCGGTGTCAGATAACTTTACCAAATGTCAGATAATTTGGGTGGTGGATGTCAACCCAGAGTTCAACAATCTTACGCTAGATTGATCGATCGAATGGTGCAACTAGCTAAATTTTGTATAAAATATATCTTGAATAAATGTTATTTCTATTTCATAAAAAAAACGCTAGGTGTCTGAAGTTGTCTGACAGCGCCCTGGTTATAAGTCTATGAAACGCCAACTACATGGAAGCCCATTGAAGGCAGCAGCGTAAAACAATCCCACCCCAGTGAATACACATGCAGCTCACAGCAAACAATAAATAATAAAAAAGTTGTCCCTACAATGCCAAACCCGAACAAAACGTTATTTAGGAAGATATGTCATTTATGATCTATGAGAAATATATGAGAAATAAAAACAAAAGATTGCTGAATTCCAAGATATTGGTGCTTTTATGTTTATGATGGACTGATATTGGATTTCCTTGCTTTTTTTTATCAAGGAAAAATATGTCGTAATTTTTCTTATGTCATTTTCTATCGCTACAATGTAATTGCATTGGACAAGAATAATCAAGATGCTTCCTTCTTTTAATATGTGACAATTTATCGTTAGTCAATTTTAGCTAATTGATACAAAAAAGCTTTTAGAAAAATAAATTCCGCAATCACTTTTTGAATTTATAGCAACCTTTTATTGAAAGCTTTCAAGAGACTCCATTTTTCTTTTCGCTCTTGATTTTTTTAAAATGGCCGCCAGAATGAGGCCAAAAACGTTGACAATAAAAATGTTTCTATTTCAGGTATTTGATTATTCAAAATTTGATATTTAAGGATATTTATAAAGTTTACGTACCACAACTTTTAAGACTCATTCATAAATCGTGCATCGGGCAATAATGATATTTGATTGGTTTAAATTAATTATTCAGTTAAGTTCCATATTTGGATCCACGCCAAAAAGGAAATTGTTATAAGTAAGGCGCCCTCTATTGCCATTAGGTTTTTTCCGTTGAACATCTTTAAGGCCCAAATAGAGTTCCCTTCGCTGGCGACGACGTGCGACAACTACGATATATCAGAGCGCAGGAACCGTAAC
>JAXIUW010137781.1:0-13220 GCA_035591015.1 Cephalothrix simula
CATACTTTATCAGGATAGTTTTGAATCCCTATTCATTTGTACACGGAGGATGGACTATACTCGCTCCTGTAGCCAAAGACATTTGCTTAAATGAAAAAATATTTTCGAACTTTAAAAATTTTGACTACATGCGTATTATTTACAGAGTTTTAGGCGATTTTAAGCAAATTTATTTTTGGAAAATCTAGTGGGCGAAATCAGGGGAAGCCAGCCCAAGTTCTTTAATTGAGACTATTTGTACCCATTTTAGTTAAACAGAGTATTGTTAGAAAATAACATAAAGAATAGTACACGCTGGCACTAACGAAGGAGATTATTAATTCGAACAATGTTTTCATCATACTTTAATATAAATTACTTGTCAAATTCAATTTGGCACTATTCTTAATGACAAAAAGAATGCATTAGCATTGATTGTTGTGAATGTTTAATGTTCCTATCTTTTACTAAAGAATATCTGTTAACATCTATAAATGTGATTCTTTAAAGTCATTTCAAATTGCTCTTTTATTTTTTATACATATATTCCTTTCAACCATTGTTATTTTGTTTTTTCTAAATTGTATCATCACAGGCTTCCAAGAGTTACATCGAGCTGAAAGTGAGATAAGTTTTGGTGACTCAGACGAACCAATAATGGAAAATTTAACTGAAGGTGGTGTTACTATAAAGAGGAAAGGCAAGCAAGTAGTGCAATCTCGGTCTGGAAATCAAAAGGTACAAACCTTGAAAGTAATGTTAAAATTTATAACTATCAAAATTAAAAAAATTAAAAATTATAATATATCTTTAAATTCTAGAAACCAAGAGATTCTACACCTCCTCAACGGCCAAAGAAATATAAGTTTCCAATTAAACGAATTCTTCTTACCAATAAAGAAAGTAGGAGTGGTACATTAAGACGTGGTGCAAAAAGTGCAGGTAAAAATGTTTCATAATCTTTTTAATATTGCAACAAGGTTTTGAAAGAAAATACAAATATACAATATAATGCTAAACAATAAATGTTTGCTATGTAAACCCACTGTATAGCACTGCATAATACATTTACAGCCACGGTCTGAATACCCATTTATGAAAATTAAAGAAATATTTGTAATGCGTTTTTCTTAATGGTTGTTAGCTAGAACATCACAGAGCTGCTTTTGATATATTACGCTCACAGCTTTGGCAAACAAATATCTATCTATGCTGTCACTTCACGTCAAGTTACTAAATTTTCAGTTCTAGCTGCATTTTCAGGAACGTTATCCTTCTTGGTATTCTACCTTTTATTCAGACCTTGGCATATTGCTTGTAAATGTTTTATGTCAACGAAAATCAGGAGAGATTTTCGAAAAGGTTGGTTATTTTGCTGGCAACATCCTGTCTAGTATTAATGACAAGACTCAGATACTTGTGAAATAAGAGGTTTAAATTCTCAAGTGTCTATCTTTGATATCTTTAAAACCTTTGCAAGCTTACATAAAAATAACACATAATTTTCAATTAACACTGGTTATCATTGTGATAAATCTGTTTCATTTTAAAGGAAATGCATTAGGATTAAAGATTACTGGAGGAAAAAGGATACCAGGAACTGACATTGTTGGTGCTTTTGTCCAGGCAATATATCCTGGGGGTGCTGCTGATCAACTACATGGGGAATTGCAAGAAGGTATTTACTTTAAATGTGAAGAATAATCCAGCTACCCATGTTAAAAAGACAAACCAAATATTCATTTTAATGAATGCATAATTTGTACAGTTAACATGGCAGAAGGTAATAAAATATTAGAACAACATATTTTAATTTAATTATAGGTGATCAAATTTTGGAATGGAATGATGTTGAATTGACTGGAAAATCGTATGAAGAAGTGCAGCAAATAATTGCTCAACCTAATGGTGAAATAGAAATGGTAGTTCGTCCGTAAGTTTAATTATCATTATTTTGACTGACCGAGTTCCGAATCTATTATTTCTAAAAAATTATGATCGTCTATTTTCCAGTGCCAATGTATCCCTAACTCATAGTACTAGTAAAACTTCCACAACATCAACAGTTTCAACTTTAAAATCAGATAGTTGTCATTCGCTCTATGATAATATTGAAATCAGCACTAGTGAGGCTGAAGATCAATACGGTAAGAGAACTGGTAATAATATCAAAAACATTTAAAATACCCAATCAATTTATACTATTCAAGTTTAAAGTTTTAACCAATTAAAAATCTTCCTATGCAGACGAAATACTTCGAACACAACAAGGAGTAGATCCAAATTTATTGGCAGCCCATTTAGAGGGAATTAGGGAAAAAATGTCTCCAGGTGTATCGCCAACATCTTCACAACATGATATGCATAAAACACCACAAAATATTTTGAGTCCCAGTGCAAGAAGCCCAAGACGGTCTCCATCGGTGCAGCATGAGATTAAACAGCAACAACAAAAATCAGGATCAAGAAGTCGGGAAACAAGATCAAAGGTTGGATATCCTTATGCTGTTTTTATCATTGGGAAATGAGAAAAATACAGAGTGTGAATGCATTATATACAAATACAGTAGTACGACAATAAGTAAGATACAAAAATACAGAAAGAAAAATGTAGGCTTATGCAGTAGAAAATTCTATAGAAGGAGTTGTAAAGCAAGTTGTAAAGATTCTAAAATTCTATAAAAGCAAGTTGTAAAAATTCTAAAATTCTATAAAAGCAAGTTGTAAAAATTCTAAAATTCTATAAAAGCAAGTTGCAAAAATTCCAAAATTCTATAAAAGCAAGGTGTAAAAAAATTCTATAAAAGCATGTTGTAAACATTCTATAAAAGCATGTTGTAAAAATTCTATAAAGGCAAGTTGTAAAAATTCTATAAAAGCAATATGTAAGAATTTTTTAAAAGCAGGTTAGATTATTACAATTACAAACCCAAAAACAATTATAATATGGTTACGTATATAGATTTCATCGCACTTTGTTTAATATTTTAGAAATCAATAAATTTTCTGAAAAGCAATATGTAAGAATTCTATAAAAGCAGGTTAGATGCATACAATTATCAGATAAGACCAGTATTATTTATTCTAATTAGACTAGAGAAGTTAGGAACAGAAAATTCAATATATTTACCAGTACAGTCAGAGCCACAATTCATGAGAATTGAAAATCAATTACTACATATCATAAGCATTTTTTAATGAATTTTAATGAATTATATGTATCTCACTAGCTCGCAATTCAAGATTTATTGGACGAATCAAAATTATGATACTTGGATGCATGTTGAATATATCATTTTTTCGGCGAGGACAACTAAAAAAATGATATTAGACGAGGTGCGCAGCACCGAGTCCAATATTATTTTTTTAGTTGTCCGAGACAGCCTAACACAACTACATGTATCCACAAAAATCTAATATAAAATAAAATGTCACTGTACTAAAGTTTTATATCAATATTACTTACCAACCAATTTTGAAACCTGTCCAAAAAACTTCATGAAAACGCCAAATTAATTTATTTGTCAAGTATTGCATTAATAAAATGTTTCAAAAATATCATTTTCATGCTTTAATTTTTCAACCAATTTAAATGCTAATTTCTGACCTCCAGCACGGAAGAGTGTACTTTGATTTTTAGATATTTTAGTATCACAATCAATTATTATATATTTTAGTATTATTATATAATTATAATGTTGCTAGTTAAGCTGCAAATGGATCGTTTGTAATGCACCATTTCAGAAAGAGACACTATACCAAGAAACTTAATCAAGTATCCGGTTCTAGAAGAAAAACAAATAAATGCCAATATATATTTCAGGGTTCAACTCCAGTCCGTGGTCAAGAGGGAAAGCATGTTGGGGATATTCAGGTACGAAATAATAGTTGTACAAGAATTCTTAAGAAAACTCCGAAATATTTGCTATATTCCCAATGCACATTGGCAAGTAATAGTGATCTACGTGTATTTCGTTATTAAAAAAATGAAATGTAATGATATCAAAATTAAAATTCATGATACTTATTAAGGATGAATTTTCAAGTAACCCTTAGTTTTTAACTTGAGCAAAGCGCTCGGTCAAAAAAATTTCGTTGAAAATTCATGTTTATATACTATCTTGTATTATTTTTATTATTTTTTCAGATCCAATTAGATTATGATGATTACGACGAATCATTTAGCGTTCTAGTTGCGAAGGCCAGGCACTTAAAACAAAAGGATCCAAATGTCCCACTTAACCCATATGTCAAAATGTACCTGTTACCAGGAAGAGGGTAATGCGCATATCACCAAATGTCACCGTTGAGGGGGGCCGGTCAAGGCGGGGACTGTACCGCATTTTTTAACTTTCAAACCCCGACGTCCCCGGGGGACTATATATATATATATATATAAAATCGAAATCATTTCATTATCATTTTCATTTTTCATTTTTAACTCATTTGTGATATTTTTAGAAGTTGTTATATATTTAAAAAAGAAAGACAATAAAAATGTTTCTATGTGACTAAATCAATTGACAATATGATCTCCCGAGTTATTATATTTCTAGACATGTACAAAGATCTATCAGTTGGATCTATATAACATTTTTGCTAAACCGATGTGTAATCCCTGGGGATCGGGGCAAAGACAAATGTGCACTCTGTAGCAAACACCGGGGCGTTGAAGTTCTAATGCCGCCTTATATTCTGCACTGTGCAGTCCCCTCCCCACCTGGCCCCATCTGTGGGGACATTCGAATATATGCATAATAGGTACCATTCGTAAATGAAATAAATTGCGCATATAAATGGAGAATAAAAGAAACGATTTCAACTAAAACACCTTTGTTACAGTCATGATAGTAGAAGAAAGACCAGATTTGTTTCAAATACAACTGAACCAGAATGGAATCATACCCTTGTGTTTATGTCAGTGCCGAGAAAGGATATGAAAAATCGCACATTAGAAGTAACTGTTTACAATTATGAAAAGCAAAGACCTCATGATAGCATTGGTGAAGTCACAATTGATTTAGCAGGTAACATTTTTACCTACATGTTCATATATATATACTTTTTAAACACTAGCATATTTTGGGCACTCCATGTAATTCATTAATATTTGGGTACTATTTCTAACCTTTCAGATGATTTTCGAATTGACCATAGACCACACTGGTATCCACTAACAGCACCATCAGTTGACGGATCAGGATCCCAATATTCACTAGAGCAATCCGATTCTCCAAGCAGATCTTCTGAAGCGTCTGGTAAAAGTAGAGAAAGACGCGAGCAAAGGGATCGAGACAGAAATCGAGATCGTGAACGCGACCGAGACAGATCACAAAGCAACCAAAGGCGTGATGCATCCCCTCGTCCCCGTGGAGGCAATAATAGAAGTAATGTAAGTAAAACCACGGGTCAAAAAGGTTTTTCTTCATGCAAGGCCCAAATACCTTCAGTTCAACCTTTCATAAAAAGTTTTGCTTCATATCATGGCAAACATATATACATACAGTAACACTAAAGTATTTCACTTGTATTCATCAATGTAAATTTACCATTTCACAAAGTAATGCAAATGATCCTCTGAAAATATGCAAATAAAATCTTGAAGCAATATAACTGAGTAATTTTCAAGGCAAAAAATTAGCCAAAGGGTCATATTAAAGTTCAACAGCTAGCTAAGATGGAAATATAGTATTGAGATGAAGTGACAATTTGCGAATTGTGAATTGTATCTTAGCTGTTGAACTTTAATGTCCATATGATTGTTATGCATATACTTGTACTATAATACAAGTCCTACACACATTTGTAATTGTAGTGTTATAATATTTATTAATAATTTTTAGAAATAATAGTTTAGAATTTTTGATCAGTTAAAATTAGTTATATAACAAGGTATTGTTTAACATATAAACTTTATACCATTGGTAGTTGGGTCAAACATAAATTTTCAACATTCTGTATAACCTTAAAATGTAGAAATTAAAATTTAATTATTTAAAACTTAATTATTCATAGTTCCTTAAAGGGAATAAGGTCTGTTAAAAATTAGATACCGGTATTAATCTTTGTTATATTTATGCATGTTGAAATATAAATGAAGGGTATGGAGAGTTGCAAAAGCAAGGAAGGCTTTATGAAAAAGAATATTATCTTACAGCATCCATACCCTTCATGCTTAATGCACAAATCACAGAAGTATTTTTTACATGCTTGCTCATGTTTGTCAAGCATAAATTTCGAATTTGAGGCCTGTGGTTGATATTTCAGAAAACAACAACGTGGCGTCAGTATTTTGGTCTTCCTCAAGACAATGAAATGTTCAACTACTTCTCTGTTGTTTTTTCTGGAGGTTGCTGTGGTCGAGCACAAAAAGCTGTAAGGATTTAGAATATGTTACGTTGCACGTATAGAATACATTTGTCGATTCCCTTTTCCTATTTGAGTTACGCACAAATGCAACAAAGCAATTTTTAATATCAAATAGAAAATATTTAAAAAAAAACTTTATAGGGTGTATACTGCAAAACAGTTTTATACCAAATAACATTAATATGCACTTTTAATGATTTTAGTAATCAAATGCTTCGGTACTTCAAATTCTTGCTTTCTTTTGTTTAAGCAATGTTATTAACCATTTGAATTGATGCTTGTTTTCATGTTGAAGGAAGTATAATATTCTTATTATGCACGCATCCTATTAACATCTTTTTTTAAAAATAATATTCATTCAATTCATTTTTTGATATTTATTTTTGTTTTCTTCACTGAAACGGGAAAATTTGACTAATGGTCAGTAATATAGAACAGGTAATTAGTTCAGAATATAAATTATTGGACAATTACTTGAACAAACATTTTGCAGCACTTAACATTTTTTTAAATTTAATATTTGGGCCTTGCAAATGATTTTTTACTAATGCTTCTTATTTAATTTATCCAACGTAAATATGTTGTAGAGTACTTGTAAATGTCTTCCCCAATTAATTTTTGCATGAACATCAGTTTCGTAAATATATATAATCAGCTTATCCTGAAGCGATCGAGGAAATTTTATATTTTTATTTATTATAGGCCTATCAATAATAACCCTCAATAATTTATGCCTTTCTTTTTTATTTCAGACAAATCTTGTCAGTATAAGTAATAATATACTTATTACATCTAGCATAAACCAATATCTTTACTTGTTATTTTCAGCCTCCTAGTCACATGACAACTGGAGAACACTTTAGTCCTAAAAGAGGAAGACGAGATGTTTGTGAACGTGAAAGTAAGTGTAATGTTTTC
This sequence comes from Cephalothrix simula, assembly GCA_035591015.1. Taxonomy (NCBI): domain Eukaryota; kingdom Metazoa; phylum Nemertea; class Palaeonemertea; order Archinemertea; family Cephalotrichidae; genus Cephalothrix; species Cephalothrix simula. The sequence continues at coordinate 7,267 of JAXIUW010137781.1, forward strand.
TGTTAGATTTCTGAAATTTTGGACGAGTGTTTTAAACCAGGAAAAATTATATGATTTTTAAACTATGAACTGAAATAATCTTCAGTTTCTTGGATATTTTGATATTGTAAACGTACAGTATAGCTCATGATGTTAAGTCCTTTTTTTAAATAGTTGGAGAATTTGGGAGGCAAATGGAAACAAAATTTTTCATATCTAAATTTGATTTTTTAAGTTGAGCGACGGGTTGAAAAAAATAATATTTAATTCTTAATTTTAATGAGCTCCTTTTTTGGTTTTTTATTTATGTGAATTGATTATTAATCATTTTTCTTTATCGCATATATTTCACAAACTTTGAGTAAAAATTGTCATTACAAATAACTTTTTTTGTAATTTCCACAATTTTCTTTAGTTTTTTTTATTTTTTGGGTGGCTAGCGAGAAAAAAATAAAAATAAATTTTTTTTCCATTTCCTGAAAATCTCGAGTGGCGGAACCTGTAATCCAACTAATTTTCAAAAAAGACCTTAGTATGAATGAATGGAAAAAGTTTGAGATAAGCAAATCCTTCTAGCTCACTTAAAACTGTTACTCTTGAATGTTTTTCTTTATATTAATCAAAAATGCTGTTAGAATAATGTTTTCATTTGCAAAACATACTGACAATGAAACCTAGTGAACATTCAGTAAAAGGACAATATTAATTAGTTAAAAAATCATATACTCTCAATTGTCCGGAAAAAACGCTATTTGAAAAGGAAAGCATAAATCTGTGCTGAATTTTTTTAAACAGTTAATTCATAGAAACTGTTTCCTTCAAATATTTCTTGACTGTTCATAATCTATAGAGCCTTTTTACTATCATTTTATAGATTATCATATGAATGGAGGAATACCAAGCATATAACAAGAAAATACGAGTATTTATATATTTTGAATACATTGCGAAATTTTACACCTTTAAATCACCCTACTCCTGAAAAACTGCTGATAGATCCTGTAGTAACATTTATCTATTTTGGATATAATCCTGTGTAGCTTAATGGTTATTGGCCAATTTAAAATAAGGGTACATAAAGTTTTGCATGAATAATTATTTTTATTAGCAGCAGCATGTTAATTTTTAAATACTGATATTTTACTTAGTATGAATAGTTTGTGTGTATGTTTCTGTTGTAAAAGAATTTCAAATTTCAAATACATAGATACAAAAAGAAAAATCTTCTGCATGTGCTCAGTCTATATTGACAATATTCAACATTTTAGCTAGATGTAGCTAAGTACATGCCTGTAGAAAGCCCTATTTCTTATCTAGATCTAAAATAGAATATCTGAAAAGGAAAAAGAAGCCTATGGCAAATGAAGTATAATTTTTGTCTATTCCGTCAAGCAGCCTACAGGTAATGGTAAAATATTGGAGCTCGGTAAGAGTATTAGAAGTTATTGTGCTTAGCAGATCTACGAGAGCGTTTAACACATTTTAAGGCTTGTAACATTTCCACTTAGAATGAATCAATCAATAACACATAACACATGAGAGCGCTTTATATTTAAAAATCAAATTATAAGTTTTAGTCATTACATTTTTAAATGTGAATTACTTTTTGCAGGGGGAGCATCTGAATATTGCAGGCACCAAGGTCTGAAAAACAATTAAAACCACCCACCTAAGGCATTGCTGCACTTTTTCGACATCAATCAAAAGCACCATTCCCAATCATTCATTTTTCAGACATCACATTAGCACTTTTTTAGATTGATCAAAATCACTCAGTTTCACTTTTCATTCACTTTTTGAATGATAACTGAAAATACCCTGCCACTTTTCTTGCATTTTCTTAACTTTTCTGACACAAATAAATCGCGAGGTGATAATTATTTTACGCTATCTTGTATGGGTTTCCTATGTAGTTAGCGTAAAATAATTATCACCTCGCGAAATGCAAATCACCCCTCACTTTTCTGACATTGGAAAAGTGTTCTGAATTTAAAAAAAACACCCACCCGTCCTGGTGTTTACACTTTTCAGAAGCTCCCCCTGCTTTTTGAATGAAAATTAGATTAAACTACTTCCCTCGATATTGAGACATGTCCAGAGCACTTTGCATTTTGAAGAAAATTTCACAACACAATTGAATACACCTGGCTAATTACCCGCATGACGATAGAAGTGACAATAGAATTTTCACGCCGTATAAATCTCTAGACATGTATGTCGATATTTAAATCAATCAAGAATTAGACTAAATATTATATTCTATTATTTTTTGATACTTAAACAATAGTAGCTTAAACAATACTAATACGCTTAGGTACAATTCTTATCAAAACAGTTTCCTTGTTAAATGAATAAAAATATTACTTTGTTTAAATTATCTTTTCATCAATAATTGTTTGAATGTTGTAACTTGGTTTATTACAGGTCTACAATTATCTTATTTTTAAGTCAAGAAAAAGCAGAAGTTGCATTTAAACTTAAAAATAGGAGAAATTAGTTTTCATTAATATAGTTTATTCTGACACAATATTCATAAATGTATAGTGGGTAAAATATATGTGATTGTGAGTGTAGAATGAATGAAGGCGATTGGATAAATGATAGATTAAAAGAAAAACCGATTCAAACTTAATATTATATCCCTTATAGATATTATTCTCTAAAGACTAAAGTACATGCAAAACACCGCTTATATTCCCACTTTAACAATAAAAAAGCTGAGAATAGTTATGGCTTATGTTGGTATTGAACTTTCTAAAATAAAACAGATAAATAAGTCACTGATAAGTAACTAACGATTAACTAACGTCATATTGTAATTAAAAGCAATTATAGTTAAATCATTCATTTTAAAATTTCACTGAGGTTGATTTCATTTTATGAATATACTTTATTTTATAGAGCAAAACTTAATTGGGATGAAAACAATGTAACGAAAATATGTGTGACGTTCTTCTAATTTTTGCTTTAGAAATAGAATCTGATTGATTTGATGGTAATCCAAACATAGAAATTTTTTCACTGAAGTAACTTTTTATATTTTGATATGATATTTATTAAATATCTAAAACCTATATTCACCTATATGATACTGTACTGTGTTGCCATTTTTATCTTAGTTCCCATTCGCTTGGCTAGAGGGCAATATGCATTACAGGCTAATATGGCCCGCTAGCAAATATTAACGACAGCCAATATTTAGGACTTTTTCACCGTTAATCTTTAGAAAACAATACTATTTAGTACTATCATCATTAAGTTTCGTTTGAATTCATAACATCAAACTTATCACAAATACTTAAATTTAGTACAATGTGAAAGACTTTATACAAATTTACTTAATTTCAGTTGATCATGATGAAGACCCTCAAGAAACCAAAACCCTTCTTGTTAATGAATCCACTATTAATAACATGGAAGAGAGTACTGAACCTTCTTCAGATTTAATTTCTTCAAGTGTTAGTCAATTTAGTTTGTGCCAAAGTAATATAAGTAATGCAGATACTTCGATGGATATGATGGGTAAATTACTTTCTCACCATTATTTTCCCTGTAATTCTATCACTAGTAATAAATTCAGTGTACAATGTATATTGTGTACATTGCAGTATCAATGCATTCAATTAACAACATGCCAATTATTCAGAATTCAACCAACGACCCATTTACAAAAAGCAGGTAACGTAAAAACTTTTTTGAAGAACTTATATTACATTTTTCACTACCAATGTTAATAAAAGTATTTTATGTTCTTATTTATCTAATATTAGATCTAGTGGTTACCTGTCACTAAACGATGAGCCGACCAGTGGAAGACCAGCATTGCAAGATCTTGTAGGGCCTGGGCAGATGGTTGTATCAGATATATTCAGGGCTGTACAAGCTGGAAGATCGGGTAAGGTTTAAACTCCAATTCAGGCAAACTCTTCCTCGAGGTATCTCAATACAAGAAATATGCAAACATCATTCATTATTTTCAGCTGAAGATGCTCTAGCAGACTGGAATGCTGGTGAGGTGTTGCTGCATATTCATTATGACACATCTATAGAAGCATTGGACCTAAACGTAGTTCAGTGCCGTAAGATTCTGTATTTACAGTCAATGAAAGATTGTGTTCAAGGTAAAAATAAAGAGTTTTTTATTTTGAGTTTTACAAGAGGCACTGTGTTTAGATCATTTGGAACAACAATGTCTTTTAAGATTCTTTTAAAATCCTGACCCTTGGGAAAGTGTACATAATGGGTCCCTGCTGATTGAACCAAATATCAGGGATGGTGATCCAAGAAATGTATTCGACCCTTTCTGATTGCAATATGTGAGTGGTTTTCCGAGAGGGTAAAATTTTAGAATTTAATGAATTTTAAAGTACATTTATTGCCACTGCATCGGCGTTAGAGGGTCATTGTCAGGTAGCTTAATGCCTACCACTGTATAAAAACAAATAGGTTCAAGAAACTATCCTCTACCGCAATGTATGCTGCGCGGTTTCTATTACTGTACTATACCTGATACGAAACAGAGATTATATTTCTCTATTATAAATTATCGTAACAGTCTTTTTTTATTACTTTTGTAGGATTATTCATAAAAGTAACACTACTTGACGCTGAGAGAAACAGAGTAAAATGTAAAAAAAGAAAAAGTCGTACTCAAAAAGTAGCAATGGAACCATTATTTCAGGAGATATTCTCATATAAAGGAATGGGACAAAATTGTTTATTGAAAGTTACATTATGGGCTGAAGGCAAATTTCTTGCTGCAAATAAGATCATAGGAGATGCCCAAATACAATTAGATAAATTAGAACCGTCGTCAGACACCAGCGACGTCATTGACATAACAACATGGTATAAACTTATAGTGCCTTCAGTTGAATGCATGCTTGCAAGAGGAGTTGGCGTGTAACCACATGATTTATCACTGTATTACTGTATTGTCCAATGCTTACTGTTATATTCTAATAAGGTTCGAATTATAGATGTAATTTTACTAATTTATTTGACCTATACTATATTTTAGTATAACTCATATATCATGAATTCTGATTATATGTCAAAGTGGGAAAATGTCTAAAACAATAAATATTATATCCATCAAGAATCATTAAGAAACGCCATTCTTCCCCTAAAGACATGAAACTCTCCCTCAATATATTCCTGACATTTCGATTCTTGAAGGATGGGGTAGGATAAGATCTTTCGGGACAGGAGATTTTTAGTCGTTGAAAAGAATACCACCTTTTTAAGATATCTGTTTATTCGCTTTATCAAAGTAGAAAAGGTCAAAGGCTTAAAATGAACCATCTAGAAACAGACATCTCTCCCCAAAATTACCTCTGTCAACCTCAAAAATGTGTGGCAATCTGTAAAAACCTCACTTCCCGCCCGCTGAATTTTCGACGTAAACATGACGTAAATTATGACGTCATAAGTTAAATCTATCATCTTTTGAGTGGAAAAACGGTGCAAAAATACATGATATCATTTCTGATCATCAAAATCAATTTTTTCCTTTTTGTTCAAAGAGATATCTAACGCCCAAAAATGATTGTGTTTATGGGTTTTAGGTGGTTTCTACAACTTAATTTTTCCCCTTTAAGGGATAGCATTTGCGTGAAAGACTCATCACATTTAATTGATCTCTCCTAAGAAAAAATGCGTATGAGGAAAAGTTTCCATTATTGGCGAGAAAAAAGTATTTAGGACGATTTCCCCATCTTGAGGGAGAAATTATAAATTTTGTGGGTGGTCTCCTGATTGATCATTTATTATGCCTTAACCTTTTTCTAAACAAACGATAAGGCGAAATGGCAATTCAAAGTTTGATTAGTATAAGACGTAATATAGCTTATTCAAAACGTTGTGTCAATTCCACGGGGAACTAAGTACAGGTATATAGAGGTTAAAAGGGACCTGGTGGGTAAAAGGGCACTTTTACTAAATAAAATTTATTTAAAGAAGGATTAAGATTTGGT
>JAXIUW010138892.1:0-13217 GCA_035591015.1 Cephalothrix simula
CGTCAACTTTGGTCATTTTTGTTAGCGCTGCCTTTTATCAAAATTACGAACTAAATCAATAAGTTTGAACAGTTTTTCTGTTTATACGTGTTCGTATGATTTTGAGATGGGAGCTATTTAGTAACGATAACACTAAATAATGATACAATTTGACAATTAATGTTTGATAAGTGATGCATTGTATTAATTACAAATATATAATAAAACCAGATGGAAAAGGGATGCGATAGGATATAGTCAAGGTATAGAGACCCTACGGTTGCCGATCAAATCGGTCACGACTGATCAAATTAGCGGCCGAGGTTTATTCCAGGATTTCGACCAAAAAAATCACTGTGCACTGCCTAGTGTTAGTTAGATAGGTATGAATTGTTCGAGAAAATGTTCTAGAAGAAGTATCTGAGCTTTCTATTCTCTTATATGTGATAAGATACGAAAAACCTTTGAGTGTACTAGGTAATCAATTGAACTTGATGTTTTCTCCTAGAATAAGCTAGATATTTTCAGCATTTCACTTCAGACATACGTATACTTGTATTTGAAGCAGCGTAATTGAACCTAAAAAGATAAATTTTTAATAAATAAATATCTTTTCCATGAGGCCGGCTCCGAAGAGTGAAGAGCGCTAACAAATTAGGGATAACTTTTTCTCTACGGGAGCAATCGATGTGCAAAATGTTACATATTACTGAACAAGTGTCTCGAAATTTATATGCAACCATTCTTAAGTTATTCTCAATAATTCAATACCGGTGTAACAGGGATGTGTGTCCCTCGGGATTTAGTATACATGTAGGTGACACGAAAGAAGCTGGTTTTAAATGTTCAACCTGGGGATTAATATCTTCTCACCATATACATTTTCTATACAAGGAACTTTAAAACCTTGGGACACTAATTCCTATCACACCGGTTACAAGTTACAATAAAATATTGACAAATTCTTAATTTAAAAAGTAGCGGAATTCTTGAAAATACCACGAGACTTGAGTGATGCGAATCCATTTGGCCGATACATCTGTGAGTAACTAACAGGGTCCAATGGCATTTTAAAACTGGGTGTTCATAGAATCCATTACCTGCAAAAATTTTAAATTGTTATATTAAATTTTTAATCAGTGAATTAAAATTTGTTCCAGAACCTCAGCATTATCACTTCCGGTTAGGCCGACAGCCGGGCTCTAGACCCGGGAAAATCAATCGACCTGCAAACAAACCTAAACTGCCGGCTGAGCCCGAGTACCATCCAAACCCTTTTATCGGTAAGATTATCGGTAGAGGCTGGTCACTTTATTTTTACTGTAGGGAAATAGGCATACCAGGGTAGGTTCACTCACTACTTATATGGTACATGGGTTTTCACACCCGTACAATGGTTATTGGTAAAAATGCATGTTAGAGGGTGGAAGTTATAAAAGAATGTTTTGGTAGTTGAAACTGGTAGATTTTCATTATCCGCATTTTTACATTATCCTGCATTATCTCTTGATGTATAATGTCCCATATCGATTATGCGAAACTAATATCTACATTATCATGTATTTAGATACGATTCCTTAATTCCATTCGCCGTGTAAATCATTTTTGTTTATTAATATTTTGAACTCATTGGAATTCAGATCCGAAACTGCACTTCAATGTGAAACGTTTTGTTTTATTTTGTTCGTCATCAGTAGAAAGTTAAGTCTGCTAAACCAAACATCTCCAGTGAAATAAGGAATTCTATCCTATAGGGATTGAGATTTTATATATTCTGTACAAAATGTTAATCTGATAAAAAGTGCAAATAACATTCTTATTTCGTGGGCAGATTAAGCAACAGGTGCTTTCAGAATCTTTGTTTTTTAGTGTTTTATATTAATTCATGCAACGATTCAGACGGATAAATAGCGACGCAAAAATAACTTTCTCTGAGTTATAGAGAGTTAAGACATATCATGGATTACTTGGTTTTGTGGATTACAGTGTGGATCGTAAATGTTTGAGCTGGGGCATATATTCCTATACTGTTGATTAGTATAATGTTTCAAACTTTTTGCATCTCCTCGATTTGTTTTGGATATTATTATTATTCATTGCATCTTTATTGAAGTTTGGAATATAATTTAAATATGGCAACTCGGGGGTCAGCAATATCTGCTAAAGCTAAATGGGATAAAAAGGTCAGTGAGTCTGGAAATGTTGCTCCAACAAAACCGCGAGATTTTAGAGTTGTTATTGATGAGGAAGATGATAGCCTCGTGGATGCGAAAAAGAAAATGTTCTTGCAGAGTCTTGAAGATGAACCAAGACGTAAATTACCTCCCAAGAAGGCAAAATGTATGGAAGATACACCGTTAATGGCAATGATGAAAAAATATAATCTAGTCGAACCTACCGAGTCTGTCAGTAGCTTGGCCAGCACGTTTTTGGCTGGACCAAAAGAGCAACCAAAGGAACAGAAAAAACTTGACATTGAAACGTCAAACCGAAAGGTTGCAGAGTTAGCCAAAGATATGCAGTCTGGTAGATTCGACAATGAAAAAGTAGAAAAAAAAGAATCGGTCGGGCTTGATAAACGTGTTGATGTGGTAGGTACAAAAAAGATAACCGAGCGACAAAAAGATTTAACAGAGAAAAAGTATGAAAAAATTGATATTGAAAAGGTAAAGGAAAAGCCCGATTATAAGCCCAGTAAACAGGTTTTAGAAGTCGCTAAAGATTTTAAGGAGGGGAAATACGAAAATAAAACTGAGGTGACACATTATGATAAATTGGTTAGAGGTGAAATTCCAATTAAACCTAAGCGTAATGTTAATGAGATCTCGCAAGAGTTGCATGATTACATGAAGATGGCGACTGAAACAGTATCTTCTAAACAGCATGTTGTTGAAGTTGAACCATCATGGAATGTTTCCCAACGCGCTAAAGAACTATTAGAAGGCAAACGTCCAGCCTCCATTAGTTCCGAAAAATTGACCGATACCAACGTGATAGAGTCGCGTAGTGTTTTTCTTAAAAGTCTTGAATTTCAAAAATACGCACAGGGAATAGCTGATTTGGAAATTGAAGAAGGTGAGTCAAATGAGGAACAAGGAAATGTCCTTGAAAAATTAAAGGCTCTCCAAAAACTTGCATTAGAAGATGCAGAAACGAGGCCTGAAAAAACATTAGACTATGATTCTATGTCATCGCAGAGTGTTCTTGAAAAGCTCCAATGTTTTAAAAGCTGTATTGACTCAAGTGAAAATGCCAATAAACGGAATATATCTGATGATTTTCAAAATTCTACAAAGTTGTCTGATAGAACAAAAACCCTGTTTGAAGAAAGGCCTAACTGGGAAGCCTCGCCTGCTAAAGAATCTGACGTTGTTACTACTAAATTAAATGACCGAAGAAGTTTTTTCGAATCATCGTCTCATGATAGATATGAAGAAGAAAAGGAATCCCGAGCGCCATCAAAAATTACATCTGAAAGAACAAAATTTCTAGAAATTAATCGTAATGATGATGAGGATAATGAAAATGATAGCAACTGTCATGATGAGGGGGATGTAATTACAACCAAACTATCTGATCGCATTAAGTGTCTTACCAAAGCTTCAGAAGATATTAGCAATATAGATGAAGAGTTGAAAAATAATGACAAATTTATTGTCAAGCCGGTTCGAAGTGTGAAAGATCGTACAAGCAAGATCCTAAATGGAGCTCCGGAGAGTGATGAAGAACCTAGTGAGGTTGAAAAACCTAAGATAATTGATATAAAGGCTTCCTGTAGCGTAAAGGACCGTGCTAGTAAGATTATATCAGGAGCTCTTGACAGTGATGAAGAAAATGATCAAAACAATATAACTAAAAACATTTGTATTACATCATCTTGTAGCGTTAAGGACCGTGCTAGCAAAATTATTTCTGGAAATCATGAGATTGATAATGAAAATGCTGAGGCTGAAAAACCAAAAACAATTGATATAATACCAACGTACAGTGTTAGGGACCGTGCCAGTAAAATTTTATCTGGGGATTTCGATATTGACGACGATAGTAAAGAACACGAAAAAACGAAACTAGCTGACATAAAGCCAACATATTCTGTAAGGGATCGTGCAAGTAAGATATTTTCTGGTGAGTATTGTGGTGTTGACGAAACAGATGATGCAAAAGAAAAGCCAAATGTGGAACCATTTGAGCCTGGAAATGTTTCAGAACGAAAAAAGCATATGCAAGAGTTATTAACAAGCTCTAATGAAACCTCTAAACTGAAGGAACGTGCTACTGAGATAAGACGTTCAAAAAGTGTCAGAGAAACTGCTCAAAGTATTATTTCTGGTAAAGTTTTAAATTCTCATTCTGATGAAGAAAATGACAGGGATTCTAATGAAGAGAGAACGATAAAACTGTCTAGAAGCGTACGTGAGACTGCTTCATCATATTTGGATGGAAATAAGGAACAAAGTGAATTTAAGAACGAAAAAAAAAACCATTTCGAAAGAGAAGAAATTTTGTCGACGGGAAATGTAAAAAATTTTGCAAAAACATTCCAGGAATTAAATGAAACGAATGGTCAATCCAATCTCGTAAAAGAAAAGCATGTTGAAATAGCCCGATCACGAAGCGTACGTGATTCGGCAATGGATTTCCTATCTCGTCAAAATGGAACAAATGAGACTGAAAATAATGAAAAAAATGTGGATAGTGAAATAAAACCAAACATAAGTGTTTTGAATGCCGCTAAGGACTTTCTTAATAAGAATTCTGAGTTTACTATTGAAAAGGAAAAACCTGTTGAATTAGTACGATCAAAAAGTGTGAGAAATTCAGCTAAGGAATACCTCGAGGGTCGTAATGAGAAACCTGATCCTCAAAACCATAATAAGATTGACGTAATACCTGCGAAGAGTGTTAAAGATACTGCGCAAGACTTTTTAATTGGAAATGTTGAGCGCACCGAAACCGAAGAGAAATGTGTCGACGACGTTGTGACATCACGAAGTGTATTGGCTGCTGCTAAGGATTATCAAAGTAGTCGAACTGAATCTTGTGATTATCAACCGAAACATACTGTTGATATTGTACCTTCACGAAGTGTGAAAGATGCTGCTCGTGAAATTTTTGCTGAAAAAATAAATGACAATGTGAATGACAAGGAATCCAAAGATGGACCTGAAATATATTCTTTGGGAAATGTACGTCTACGAGCTAAAAATATGAATGAAGGTCATTATGAAAATAAGAGAGCAGAGGAAGGAAATGAGAATAAAGAAGGAAATGAGAATAAAGAAGAATATGATGTTCGTGGATCTCATGATGCTTTCCTGTTTGCAAAAAGGATGGAATTAGGTCAGGATGACCAGGAAAGCAAAAATGTGAACAAAGTGGTACTCCCATCTTCTCAAAGTGTTTTGAATGCCGCAAATATTTTTGAGAATGTATCCGATGAAAAAGATACTAGCCACTTATCACAACAGCGTTTGGCTGAACTCCAGGCTCTTAATCTTCAAAAAGTGAAATTTGAAGGAGATGAAGATGATCATGAAATTGCTCACCAGCTCAAGCAGCAAAGAGAAGCTGAGTTACAAATGCTTGCATCAGCTAACGTTCAAGCTAGAGCTAAGCTATTACAAGAAGGTGAATTTGAAAATGCTCCACATGAAATAGAGAAGCAGCATCCTGAAGAGGTAGTACCCGCTGGTCGTGTGAAAGATGTAGCTAAAGATATGGTTTTAGTTGTTGATAAGGATTCTACCACTGGGGGCGTCAAAGCAAGGTTAAAGGTTCAAGAGATCCAATCCAATCGGAAAGTTCTTGATAGGGCAAAAGCTTTACAGAACGGGGAATTTGAGAACGACAAAGGTAGGGATGAAAACAACTCAACGGGGATAATTGTAAAGCCTTCGATAACTGTGTCGGATGCTGCTAAAGGACATCAAGTTGATGTAAAAGCATCCCAAAGCGTGTTGAGGTCGGCTCTCCAGATGCAGGAAGGGACTTACTTTGAAGTAAAAGAGATTGAAAGGGCTGTGGATAGAGTTGATGTTTCCCCTTCAAGAAATGTCAAAGAATCAGCGAGGCAGTTAAATGCTTTAGATACTCAAGAGTCGATTCCTCCACCAAAGATTAAACCCCCTCGACCACTTTATAAAATTGAACAAGAAGAGTATCAAAAGTCAAGACATTCCAATGATCGAGAAAATGCCAATAGCCAAGGAGAGACATCTACTGGTACAGTTATGCTTACTGTTAAAGAACAGTCTCCTAGACGAACAAAGTCACCTTCACCTTTAAATCAAGAGACTGTTACAAAAATAAGTCGCAAATCTTCTCTTAGCAACACGGCTGTTGAAACTGAAAAGTTATCACATATCCCGGCAAGCCAACTCAATCTTGTTCTTGCTGATCCAGATAAAGAAACAAGTGAAGCCCCTGCTAAAAAACGGCAACGGGAAAGAGAGGCCCGAGCAAACTCCTCCCAGTCCGTTGAACCACCTATAAAACCTCAGGCTGACAAATTAAGAGAAAATGTTGACCAAGACTCTGCGGAAATTTCGACAAAATCTTGGCTAATCGGAAAAGAAATTCTTCGAGTAATGGGGCAGTGCTTCGAAATGTACAATATTCTTGATGAACCTGTCGTTAAAGGTGTGATTTATATGTTAGAAATGAAAATTAAGACAATTATAGATTTTGAAGAGAGGTTACCAGAAATTCAAACGTACAATAACTGTATTCAATTAGGAAAACAAATGATTTATATTGCCGAGGCTATAAAGGCAGAAGGTGGGAAAATTCGTGTTGACATGGAAGCTTCAAAAACCATTTTAGACTATGCCATAATGATTGAAGCTGACATGTTAGAGTCTGAAGGAATGATATGAGGTGTTGTGGGTAAGTCTAAAAGCATGTTCCTTAGTCATCATATTAGTTTATCAATTTTTGGTGTAGGTGAAGAAAGGATACTCACGCAGGTTTCTGTTAGTCCAAAAAATGTCACTTTTTTATGTCTTTCATTCAATAAATCAGGTTATTCGTTTTTCTTATTCTAAAATCTTCGAAGAAAATGTTTCAAATATCTCAGGTACAAATAGATGATCGTTTTTCTGAAAAATGGCATATGATGGTCTAAAGACGTCTCTTCAAAAAGCAGCCTTTGAACTTTCAATTAAAATAATATCCATTTAATATATTTCAGCATCTACCGTATTTAACATAATGCTGCTAAATGTAGATCTCAAAAATTATATTTAATTTACTATTGAATGTATTTAGAATTTAGATTTTATTTTTTGTACTTTTATCTCATGATTTCATGATTTTATGATTCTTCCTTTTATATTCTAGGAGGAATAAATGAGGGGGAGACTGTAAAAGGTAAGACTATTTACTTCTTAGGGTGGGGTCCAATTAAATTTAGTCTTTTTCTGGTCAAATAAAATCAAGTGTCGTATTATCAGAAATGTTTAATTTTTGCGTCGTCTTTGTTATTTATCGACATTTGTATTTTTTGTTATCTGCCATATTTCAAGACAACCAAATCTTTCTTTTTTTGTTTGTGAATGTATTATTATTTCATTGTACCTATTTGAGAGCTCTAAGCTTTGTGTTTGATGGATTGATTCAACAATTAGATTACTAAGGTATGTACTTTTTAAATTTGTCTTCACAATGCATATCAGGGGTGGCCATTGTCATGGAAAAAATTTTAATTCCAGACGATCTAAAAGGGTTTCCACCAAACTCTTTTAATTGATTCATTTGCATAAATTACTAGTATCGGCAACCCAGAATGGGTACATGACTTTAATGCTAAGAACCAGAATCATTGCATGCTCTTTGTGCACATTCCATTAAGAACACATAATCCTATGTGACATCAAAACAGTTGACTATGCAGTGACCAAGTAAAGTACCAAAAGTCCCTTCAAACCGTACACCTACCATGCATTTGATTCTTATGGAGTTCAACCCAATCTCCATTTTTAAGACCTTGTAAGATTTTTGAGAGACTTCTAAATCATTTAAAAACTTCGTTTTTGGACAAAATTGTTTGTCTTGACAAAACTCATCCATTTAAGCAATAAAAAAAATTTCCAAAATTTTTTTCGCTAACATCATACTGGTACCTTAAACACGTTAAAGACTCCCAACTACCCCGTATGCTTCCGTATGTATATTTTTCCGTGACCAAGCACAGATATTGCATATACATCTTATATTTTAAGAACAATAATTCGAGCGATTTGTCCGTATTCCGTTGATGTCTCTTTTCCCACTACGTTATATTTTCTTGGGACGGGAGGTGGTATTAAATCTTAGAGTGCCTGTTCGCGCAGCTTTGCGTAGCCGAGAATTCCCATTAGCAGCAGGGGGGTCGTCAGATTAGTTCATACCCCATCACCCGCCCATCCCTAACTGGTCTTAGCAAAAATCTAACTAATCTGACAAAAATCTGATGGACACCCACCCTATAAGCTGAAAAAATTCCAATTAATCTGACAAAAAAATAAAAAATGACCCCACCCCAAATTTCATTGTTGCGAAAGGAAAACTAAAATTAAGATTTGTAACGAAAGAAAAAAATCTCAAAAATTAAGTCGCGAATGAAAAATTTCAAAAAATATTGTGAAAGTTTAATTTTTTACCCACATAGTCTGACATTTTGCATTTATTTCTAGTAGATACCGAAACACCCACTAACTAGCCTGACGTCAAACTAATTAATCTCTAAAGACCTCTAAAATTTCCAAAACACCCACCAACTAGTGTGACGTCAGACTAGTTTCCCGCAGACCCCAAAACACCACCCCACCCAGGTCGGAGTATGGAACTAGGCTGACAAACCCCCTCCCTGTGCCATATCTTTTGAAAGTGGCATTGTATGCGCACTTTTGCTGATCTTTTTGTATAAATAATCGATTTCACCATGAAAGTGTTTACTCTGTCTGTCAAGAGTCATTTTCGTTATTTTTGTTGAGGACAAAATTTGATGCTCCTTCATACTCCTTTTATTGTAATTATAAAGTTATTTTATGCAAATTTTCTGATGTTGTTCATGGCGAGGTTGATCAAAATTAAAGGTCTTACTTATAGTTATTAGCTGTATAAAATCCCATATGAATCTTTCTCTGTCACTGTCTCTCTCTCTCTTTAATGGATCAGAATGGATTTGTACTTTTTGCGAATCTGATCAATGATAATAATATTTACAGAGCGTTCTCGTTTCCATGGTAACTTGTGGCTTTAAGCTTGATTATTCCTGGGATGTTAGACTATTACTGATTGATCGCCACTTACTTTCCCTGCGAATTTATCTTTTTTACTGATGATAGTTGAAATAAAGACCAAAACGTTGCCCTAAAAAAATAAGATGAAGTTGTTGTGCTCTCGGTTTTTCAATCTCTCTTTGTATCACTGGGTAAAATATGTGAGCAGGGGCACAGCAATCCTCACGCTTTTATATAATCATTGGCACAGGAATACACACATTCTATGAGGATTATCCCTGGTGTAAAGAGCGATTTTAGGTCTCTGTCTTCATCCCCGTTATGCGATGGCTAACACCACGGAGCACCATTTAAAGCATGATGTAACTGGGAACGGAACTACCGTAAGTTATGTGTGCACTTTGGTAGTGCAAACAAAGGTTTTCCTAACGACATTTCCTATTATTACCCGATCCATTTTCCATAGAAACTATGACAACACAGGATAACGCCAAAACGCCTTAAAACGCTGCCTCTTTTCCCAAGTTTACAATTGAAATTTAGTAAGCTAGATTTTGCTCTTTCTTTTGAGAAAATATCCCTTCACTATATGTTTCTCCGCCCATTTTTTTAGAAAAATTATTCAGGTAGGGATCCTAAAATGTATCTAATGAAAGACCACTGTTAAGACAATATTTCGACGTATGAAAATTTAGGATGGAGCTAATAGGTTCCGGTCAGGAGGTTTCAACAATTATAGCATCAAAATTTTAAAACTATTTATGAACTCAGCATCAAAAGCCTGATTTATCGTTGTATCGCATGCAATGCTACTGCATCTCTATAATTAAGTATCAACGCCGTATTCCTGATGCTGGCGATCTTTGGTGGTGAAAAAGGGTGATAATTTTTTTTCTGGCGCAACAAAACTTTCCCGAAGTTTCAATAGTGAGATACTCTTGATACGGATGAGGCATTAGATAAGTTTGAAAACAACCATCATCACTTACTTTTTCAAATTTTGCAGTGAAAATATTTTCAGGGATATTTTTCTAAAAACGGTCGCGTGACCATAACCCTTTGGCCCTAGCCTAGATTTTGATTCGTCAAAATATTGTCGTAATGATGGCCTTTCATTTGATAAATTATGGCTGCCCTCCATGAATTATTTTTCTTAAAAAGATCTTAAAATGGGCGGAGTAAAAAAAAGCATTTTTTATGGGACACCCGGTAGTTCGATTTACCGTTGATCTTTGTTCAAGTGTCATAATCTTATGGAAATACTTTTCAAAATAGTGGATGATTTTCATTCAATTTAATGAAATAAACTTTATGCTTTTAAATTTCACGGTAATATCATATATGATAATCATAATAACACTTTTTCCAGGGGCTTTCAGATATAAATTGTGTAGTGTTTAGGAAATTCATAATATATGTGAAGTTTATTCTATGGGCCTTAAAACATGCGTTTGTGGGAATTTAGGTCATACATATATTTCAAAATCTCTGCTCTGGAGATGGACTAAAATACTCAGGTAGCGAATAAAAACGTTTCTTTTGTCATATTTTTAAATCGATTGTTATATATTTCAAAAAAGTTAATCATAAATTATATTTATTGAATATATTCCTACTTCTACATACATATCATTATTTGATGAGTTTCGCCAAGTGATTTGTATAAACTGTGAAATGTGATACTTCCGAAATATTTCTCGTAAATTTTGGAATTATATTTTACTTTTGTCAAAATGTTGGCCCATAATAATGAAGGTAACAATTTTCTTACTTTCTCTCTAAAATAAGCATATTTTACAACATTGCTACATTTACAATATAGAAGTAAATATACAAATTTAATTGTACCTTTTTACTTATTGCAAAAATCGAGGAATATATAATAAGGAATTGTACCAACTACCATCCTTCATTAATGAACACAAAAATATCTTTACAGCTAATTTGCTTACATTTTGTACGTTTTAGCCTACTGATAGTTTCACATCATCCATATCACGAATATCTGATGAAATTAGGGGTATTACGTTACAGATATGTCATATTTGATCACTTCTATTATCGCATTGTTTAGGCATCGGGGAATTGTTTTTGAAATTAATCTCTGTTACTAATAAATTGCTATTACATTTATGATTTTTCTTGTCCTCTTGCCATAATAACCCTCATTCAGTGATCTGTAAAAAACACCTAAGGCAAATCCTTATTATGAAGAAAATATTTTTGACTATACAAAGAATGCCCTTTGTAAGCGTTCATTGCTGTGCTATACAAAGAAATTATCTTTCTTAATTTTTTGATCTGATATTCAATGAATGAAATAACCTTTACGCATGGTAGTATGAATTATTAATGTAGCACTTTTTCCTGTTATTTTTTTTTAAATTTTGACGTAAGGTTTTAGAAAAATCTGGGGATAAACACATAAAATTTGTTATATTTTGGGACGACGATTTTTGAGATGAGGTGATTTTATAATTTTATTTAGTCTTCTTGAAAATGTATCAATGGCAGTATCAATTAAAACAAGTCAAAATGTAAGCAAAATTTATGAAGACTATCGAAACTAAGTAGCACACATTCTTCCATTTCCGACATGCATAATTATATTAATTTTAAATCATGTCCGACATTGTTTCAAAATGAAATTGAACTAAAATTGTAGCCTCTGGTATTTATTCGCTTTTTCAACATTTTCGTTATAATTATATCACCACAAAATCTATTAATTCCAATAATCCAAATGCTTTTTCAGCAATTCAGATATAATTGTCTCACTTGTGAGTCACACTCAATCGGCTGTCGCCCTGTTTTCATGTCAGAGCTTTACTCAGCAGTTCTCCTGAACTAAAAGACAGACACAATACAAATCATAATCAGTCTGAGTCATTTACTGATGCTATCCTTACTTAGTGCGACTTGAGTTTCTATTGGTAATGTGTTGTTTTTATTGGTGAGTTATTAGCTCTTTTTTATCAATTTACTCACTATCATTGCTTCTCAATGGATGGAAAATGTTGTTTATTTTGTTTGATTAAATTAATGCTGGGCTCTCTGTGCATTTATTTAAATTACTCACAAAAGAAGTTCCAATGTAGTGGCTGAAATATTGGACTTTATATCATCATCTCCGATTTCTCCTCCTTCTCAACTTAATCCTTTTTAATTTGACAAGTTGCTATAGTTATGATATTGATTCTTGTGACTATTAAATTGTTGTCGTTGTTTTTTGTTTGGTATAGATTAGTAAGCAAAACGATTCCACTTAATTGTGATTAATGGTATCAGTGACTGAAACTGCAAATCTTATCTTAATTTCCTTTTAATTCATTTGCTGGTGTAAGGGACCAAATGACAAAAGCTGTAGCTCAGGCTGCGGCTCAGGCTTCACGGCAGTGTCTTTTAATGGACCATTTTTTATTTGTTATTTTGTATTATTTGGAATTACTGCTTAGTAGTACAGTTATTTATTATCTGATCTTAGACTGATTCTAATTTATCTGAAAACAGGTAATGTATGGTATTTTTAGAAAGTGTTTGTTAAGAAGATAGTGATTTTGCTTTTCTGGAAATCTTAACATTCTTCATTGCAATCAATCTTAGTTATTTTTTTAACGGCTAAGATTTTTTTAATGTTTTCTTGTTAATCAAATTCCAACAACAGATCAAGTCTCATTACCCATTTACTTTGATTTTTTCAATTCTCTCATGAATGATCTTGAATCAGAAGAATAATATCCAAAAACAGGCAGTGCCAGTATGTGTATTAGATATATTGTACGGGAAACCGATGTTGCGGAAGCCCGAATGGTGGTCAATGGGGCTTCCTGTACAATATCTGGTATCGGCCCACAAGAATGGATCTTTTGGGCTGATATTGGGTATATCAGCCTTCACCTACTTCATGGAGCATTAAGGATATGCT
This sequence comes from Cephalothrix simula, assembly GCA_035591015.1. Lineage (NCBI taxonomy): Eukaryota > Metazoa > Nemertea > Palaeonemertea > Archinemertea > Cephalotrichidae > Cephalothrix > Cephalothrix simula. The sequence goes on from JAXIUW010138892.1 coordinate 13,126, forward strand.
CCCAGTGCACAATGCTTTTCCTCCAAAAACCGGAATTAACCTCGGCAGCTAATTGATCCTAATTTGATCAGTTGAGACCGATTTGAACGGCA
>JAXIUW010140003.1:0-13214 GCA_035591015.1 Cephalothrix simula
GGGTTTGTATCTATCAATACAAACTTATGTTCGATCGAAAGGGGGGAGAGAGAACATTGGTCTCCTATAGTAGACTATTTAGATTACGAACAGATAATCAATATTGATTAACCTTGATGCCCTTTCCAAAATTAAGAACCCTAGTGAGGATTAGTCAATTTTCGACCAGTTTTGCCTCATAATTAGCTCCAGTTAGTCCAGTGTCGCGGAAAAGAGAATTTTGCCCCTTTGTCAATTTTTCCGTCCGTTTTGACAAGAATGGTTTTGATGTGCTCAATACTTTTAGATAAATTGATATTTTGATTAAAATTGACACAAAAGGATGCATAAATCGAGAGAAAAATTGGATATGTAGAAAAGTTGGACATAAGAAGACCCCCGCGTTCAAACTAGAAATCATAAGACTTACCCCAAAAAACTATGGATATGCAAAATTAAACTTGCCTTTGAAGGGCTACTGTGCGTGGTATGTAAAGGGGTTGAAAAGGCCCCCACCAAGGGTTTTTCAAAAATATTTTAAAAAGATGCACGCAAAAAAACTATGCCACTACTAGGGGGTCCTGGGGCGACAGCAGGGGCCGCCAAAATTTGGGTTTTTTCACAATTTTGAAAAAATCGGGCGCAGGGCGGAGGCTTAAGGTGACTGATGTTTTACCCAGTGCACGGAGACCCTTTTGAAAAAGAAGATGGCGCCAAAATATAGATTTTTTCGGATATTAGAAAATTACGCCAAAAAGGGCTCCTGGTGGCGGCGTAAATAGACCTAGGTCAAACATTTTTGAACATGAGCATAGATAGTTAAAGGATACGTGTATCAAATTTCAACGTGGACGAACTTCCACGGCTGAGATTTTAGAACCTGGGGCCGAATGAGCCCCCCCTTCAAAAATAGGGTTAAGGTAGTTCGAATTTTGGTACCGGTGGAACAACTTTGGTGCCCCCTAGCGGCATAAAAATGAATTTCGCTATAGGGTAGAGCTGAAACTGGTGACAGAGGGGCAAAAACTAATGTTTATATTGGGGAGCCAAATTGGTGACAGCTTTCAATCATTCCATTCGTTTTTGTGACAGCATTTCATCAGAAAAAGAATTTTTAATTTCTATGTGAGTATAATCTTTGATACGTCATCAATCATGAAGCAAAAAAGGATACGTAGTAGAAAGTTACCTCAAAACATCCAGAAAATTTTCAGAGTGGCCACTGTTTCATGATTTTAATTTTCCCTGATTTCCATGACTCTTGGTAAAATGTTCCCTGACCATTTTAAGGGAACGTATAAGCATAAAAATTGGAAAAATTCATTAACGGCATAATTTCATGATAACCGCAAATTTGTATGCGTAAAGCGACAAATTTTCATTACGGAAACCCTGGAAGAATAAAAATTCCCTGACTTTGTCATTTTTGTGAAATTTCCTGACTTTTCCATGACTTTCAAAGCCTTAATTGAAATCCCTGATTTCTAGGTTTTCCAGGTGAATGGCCACCCTAATTTTTAATCTTTAAGGTACGTACCCAGAACCTAAAAAATTATTTGCAAACCCACCAAGTATACTTACGAGGCTCATCGAAATCCTCAGGATGTTTTGCGATATAGTCATAAAGAACCATTTCTTTTTCTTTAAATCTCTGTTCAACTTTTGCATTGACAGTCTTTCCAATTAAGAATCCTGCACCCCCGGCAACTATATGCCTATAGATACCTATAAAATGAATAATTTTCAATCAAAACAAAATAATCGGGAAATCCACAACAATTACAATGCCGGCAGGGGGTGTCAGAATCTGTATGTAGACACCGACCTCAGTTTTGAAACGAGGTCTCCAACTCACATTCTTAATGTAATGCCTCACATGATTTCACATAAATTTGGTTGGCATTTCTTTTGTATTCGATTATTACTTTGCTTATTGTTTTGACAATTAACCTTGATAATTCAATACCTCATCGCATAGTATCAGACTTTTAATCGATATTCCCTATCAACCACCCCAAATAGGTCGGTGTCTAGAAGACAACTCACCCCTGATACCGGATATTTTTTCTGAATTTTTATCGTTTTTAAAGATTTTTTGCTTAACCTTTTGCTCTAATAAACGAGCGTCAAAAACTGGTACAATAATGTCATATGTCAACGTCAGATATAATCTCTTTCTAGCAAAGGAGCGCTGGACACGCTTTGAGCAAAATTGCTCTAATAATATTTCACGGCTCAATATGACCGGTGTAACCAAAAATATGAAATTTAAGGCATTTTTATTCCTGAGGAGGGCTAGGGGAGCTTTAAATTCAAAAGCTTGCCCTAATCATTGCCCCTTTGTCATACTAGTTTTTTCATAATATTTCAAGGAAAAGTGAGACCAGAAAATATTAGGTAATGTGATCTTATGGTGGTTTGAAGTATAGTAGCATGGTACAGTGGTGATAAACACATGTTTTGTCTGTTGAAATAAAATTAAAATGTTTTAAGAAAATTTTAAGCATATTTATACAGAGGAGTGGTCGCATGGAAGGGGACTAGAAGTTCAACTTAGGCGAGCCGATATTTAATCGAACAATCCAGGAATTATGAAAATCCAAATATTGTCAAAAATGCGATCAGCAACCTATGTGCAGAGTCTGCTGGGAGATGCGCCGAATAACGTGCCGGTAAAATCAGCCAGACGAAAACATTGCGCCAAGAGGTCTTTATTATAAATTTGAGCGCGCCGGACACAAGTTTTTGATGAGCAAAAAACGTATCAAGTATTACGCACAAATATGTAATAAGCAAAAAAAAAAACTTTTTAACTTACTATTTTTCACTGCTTTACCAGGTATGAAAGACCTTTCCTTGAGTTTGCACCTCTATCAAGGACTTTGCTACCAAAGTTGTACACTGCAACACGTCGATCGCCAATAGTCGTACTTATGTGCGAAGAATACGCGCCCTTTGCGTGCCGAATTTATTGCCACAAAAAATATTTCCAAGAATACGCGCCGTTTGCGCGCCAAATTTATTGCCACAAAATTATTCTGCGCCGAATAGATTTTCTGGCTGATTTTCCCTAAAAACTGCGGCAATTTTTCAACATTTTTGAAATTTTTTCGCGCCGAATTTATTCGGCGCGCCCACCACACTCTGCACAATGGAGCAAAAATATTTGCGAAAATTTACTTTCTCTTACTTTATAACATGAATTTACTTTTTTTTCCATATTGTGACGCAATAAATTTATTAAGTCTAAATGTCTGTAACACCACGATCTTTCGGTAGTTCGATTTTGACTACCTTTATTATAAGAGCGAATCAGGCGCAGGGGAATCATATAGATTCAATATGGCCGTTGACCCCACTTACGATGGAAAATTTGATATGTTGTTCAATCAACTCATGAACTGATCTGCTGATCAAATTTTTCATTTTTTGAAAACATTTGAATCATGTGAATTGAACAATGATGAATGAACATTTGAAATTTATTTCTTCTTTGATTTTGAATTCATTTTTCATTCATTTTTACCTGCATGAGGTGGCTTCCTCAACATCACATTGTATATCCCCACACTAATAACACCAAGACCACCAAGATACCAGTCATAAGGCACAACCATTTTTTAAATTTTATATCAAAAAAATATTTCAAAAAATTGACCTTGCCGAAAAAGTACCGGAAGTAAATAGGTTAAGAGAGGGGACTGATTCCGATGATGACTTTTTGGATCACGTGACTTTATTTTGTGTATGTGGCACATTGATATCTGTCTCAAGTTATTTCTCATATTATCTGATTATACAGGTCTTTTAAATTAACAGCTTCAAATATTTGTACATTAAAGAAAAATGTCATCAAATGAAGAAATTGAAATAAAGGCAGGAATACCTGCTGCAACTAAAGTTAGTGGTGGAATGCGAGTTGTCACAAAGAAAAGAAACTCTAACTCGGGCTCAGGAGATAAAGAAACCAAAGTTACTGATGAAGAATTAGCCGAATATGGCGTAGAGACTCCTGATGAAGATCCAAAGCATAAGCAAAACTTAGTTATTGCAGGCGCAACGGTGAAGGGAGATTCAGATTTTAAGCCAGAAGCTGTAAAGATTTTTCACGATAAGCCTATGCCAAGTAAGGAAAAACCTCATAATGCTCCACATCATAACATTAATCAACCAAGGAAATAGATTTTTTTCATTTACGTCATGGCATTTAATCGAAATGCTATGATGAAATCATTAAATTTAAGTGTCATGTGCCATTTTAATTCGCTAATATAATTGAGGACTTGGACTCAGACTCTGTGAAGTGTGAACTTTATCACATTCGTATTTAAATTAATGTTGATCTGCATCTTGGGTTTACAGATGAAACAGTAAATATGACATACTTAAATTTTGGCATAAAGAACTTTTTTCATATTTTTATTCAAAATTGTTGCAGTATTAAAAGTAGAGATTCCACATTTTGGATATGGTATTTATATTTTATACTGGGTATCATTTACATTTTAGTTCTTGCATAAGATATGAATCAATACCAAGCTTATGCATACCATATTTTTTATACATAAGGAGCATAAGCCAATTCAGGACTTCTGAGCATCTGAGGGTGATTTCTACCACATAGCTTTGATCAAAGAAGCTGATTTTTGGACAGAATGTCTGACATTTATCTTTTTGCTTCGCATTGAAACAAAATTCTAATAGACCTTTAACTTTTTGAGAAAATTTTTTTGCAAATTCAGGATTCCAGTATTCCGTTCGTAGAACATCCTTGTAAAATATAAAAGTTTTTAACTTCCTAAAAATACCACATTTGTCTCTCTACGATATTTTGTTTTCGTGTGACAATTATTCTAATATTGGTCATCTTATGAACAGTACCAAAAATCGTTGAAAAATTTAAAAGAATAATTTCACTAACTTTTTACCCAAACTCTAAACTCTAATGTACCTGAATCGGCTCAAGAACCAAACCATGTTCTATCTTTTAAAATAACTCAATCTCAGAAAAATAAACCAGTTTCTGCTTTGGTCTATAGTTAGTTATAGATTAGATCAGTCATTCGATCATTTTAAAGATTAACTCTCTTCCAGAGCTTGAATGAAAAAGTTTTTTATTTTTATGCAAGCTGCCATTTTGAATTTTACTCAATATCATTCTGTAAAACATTCATAAAATCAGAGGAGATTTGGTTATGATAATATTGAATGGGGACACCCGATGTTTCCCTGTCCCACAGTATCCAATGAGTGATTTAGGTTAGGGACTTGGAAAAAAGATGCTTTTTTCTGTCTCTTTCTACGGGGAAACATTCACCCATATTGAATTCTAGCTTGGATATGATTTAAATTCAGTTACTCTTTCATACCCATACTTAACTTATGTCTGCCAAATCAGAAAATCAGAGTTAGTAGAAAATCTACTCAAAATGCTGAATTAGCTAAACCTCTGTAATACATAGAAATTTAAAATGCAAATCAAGTTACCCAAAAATGGATATAAGGTTTTCATAAATATTGATCATCATGGTGTAAAGTTAGATTTACATTATAGTCTAAAATGATTTTACAGTTAAGCTCGTTCAATATGATCTTACAGGTAGCTTGTCATTTCCATGCATTTTTAATTTATTTTTGTATTTTAAGTGCCTTGTATATGTAGAATGTATAAAAATTTTGGTGTTAATATTTTTGATTATAATTATGGGAGATAAAGTGATTGACATAAATCAAAAATAAAACTTTCAGTGGGAATAAATTGTATCATTACATTTATCTATTGTTTACTTATATACATGTATTTATATATTGGGTTTGAAGGGATATCTCAGAATATTAGGTGTCTGTGAAAATACAAATAAACTTGCGCTGTCAATTAAAAAAATTTTCTTCTATGTACATTTACTCATGTTGACAATATGAAAGGTCATATATTTTGTGAATCCAAATTAAGCAAAAATTCCAAAAGAAAAACAAATTTTTAAAATATTAAATAATAATTTATAAAAAAATTTATAATAAATTACAATATACAAAATTACAAAACCTATGTAATCATTAAGCAGTAAATGTAATCATCTCTACAACCAAGTATAATTTTATCATTGACCACAACGGGAGATGAAAATAATTCACCAGAAAATTTCATTTCAAATAACAATCGTCCTTCATTTAATGATATCAAATAAAATACGCCATTTGTTGATGTAAAACAAACCAAATTAATGATTTCGATCTCTTCCTGTTTTCTAGCCCGCTTGTTTCTCCTACATTTTTTATAACTAAATATAAATGGGGTAGAATATACTTGTGATTCTGTCTTGAAAGACCACTTTTCTTGTCCATCATCTGATATACAGTATAAAAAACCGTCATGGGAACCAAAAATGACAGAATTTAGTTTTTTAAATGATGTACCAACAGTTTCTACTATTGCAGGTGATGAAAAAATAGGTCCTTGTGTTTTAAATTTGAACATCTAAAATAAAAAAATATATGAAAATAATAATTAAATGCATTGTAAACAATGTTATTCATAAAATTATTTAAAAAACTATACATGGGCATACATTTTCACTGTTGGTATAGTTGGGGATGATAAACCAGAAGGGTATTACTCGAAGATATAAAAACCTTTATAAATACAGTATTACAAATAAAATGAAAATGATAATGAAATGATTTACAAGTTAACGGGCTAAATAGCAATCAATGCTAATAAAGCCTACATAAAAATGTAGGAACCGTACGGAGGGGAAACGCCCGCTCCTGATTGCACGTTAACAGGTCAGTTTGCTATTGTTCGTGTCGATAGGCAAATATCAAAGTCCAGGGGGCAAAACGAAGTAAGTGATTAAATGTTTTTGGATATTTGTAGAAGAAGCGTACGATATTCGAATCAGTACTTTATGACTTTCTAAAATATTTTAAATATTTCTCGTATTATGCTTATTTTACGACAAAATACTTAACTTCCGAACCTAACCGCGGCAAGAAAATAATACTGTGGTATTTTCTCATTAACATATGACGTAATCACAGGTATTTTCTCATTTGCATATGACGCCACAGCTCATTTGCTGAATCGCATCAACGTATTGACATATTTCAATATCGACAGGGATTTCCCCGTTATTTTCTTGCCACGCTTAGTTCTTGAAACCAATGTTTAGGTAAAAATTCGCAGCCGCTATCTTTGGAAGGCTCTCATGGTTCACTGGGAGTCAGGTCGAGGAGCAGTTTCTTTTATAAGAGCATTTACTCAAGTTGACGCTAGTTGTGTCAATTTTTCATATATTTGACAGAAAAGAATTTTTTTTTCACTTATTCATACCATAGAATTCATGTTATCATTTCGCGACTATAAACCAACAGTGATTGTAGAGTATCATCACCAAATATGATTCAAGAATTAATTCTGCATTCATTATTATCCGGTTGTGAGAATGTTAGGACACCTACCTAATTTTTATAGTAAATTAAGTACACGTACTCCTGATTCAAACGTTTATTTGTCTTTTTCAAAATTGACCTGATAAAGCCGTGCAGCTAAATGTACTTACCAACTCGCCATCTTGACTGAAACAATAGAGACTGCTGTCAACGCATCCAACAAAAATTTTTTCAGAACTAACACATGGACTTGAAAAAATTGGTTTCTCTAAAAATCTCTTCCAGACAACTTTTCCTTGAAGCTGCAAAAAATAAGAAAAAAGTAAAAAAGAAATTCATTAACACGGTAATTTGGAACTATTTGCTTCGCTTCGGTTTATATATGTCTGCAAAAATCACAGTCTTATGCTTTATTTGTGTGACCTCAGAGGCGTATCCAAGGGGGCTAGAGGGGGTACAATTTGTATTACAATATACACTTACCGCGTCCAAAGCAATAAGGTTTCCAGTAAGCGATGCACAGTATGCGTGATGCGGTTTAATACTGACTGCAGGAGAGGAAAATATGCTTCCACCACCTGGTTGACATTTCCATACCAATTTTTCAGTCTGAAAACACAAATTTTTAAAATATTTTATTTTGAAATATTTTGAAGTATTTTCGTCAAGCGACTTCTTCATGACATCCATACCACATGATCACATATGGCGTTATTAATTAAAGGAGTCATTAAAAACTCAAGTCAAGAATTGGAACTGTTTAATAAAGGCCCATTTACACTTAGCCGGCATCCACGCAGCGTCCTTCTAACGTCCACCTTTTAAGGACGCTCCGTAGACGCTGGACAAGTGTAACTGTAAACTCAGCAGATTCGGTTTTAAATTGAAAAACACAGTGCGTTATTCGGACGCTGGGAGAACGCCGGAAGGGCGCTCCACTAACGCTGGAAGGGCGTTAGAAGGAGGGCGTTCAGTTGATGCTGCAAGAACGCTGTAAGGACGCCGAACGAATTTTTTCATATATGCATTCCGAAGACGCTTCAAGGGCGCCTGAAGAACGCTGGAAGGCAGACAAGAACGTTGCAAAGACGCTGAAAAGACGCCAGAAGAACATTGCGTGAACGCTTGAAGAACGTTACGGGAGCGCTTGAAGGACATTCGAGATCAATTTGTTCGGCCACCATGGAAAATTTTCTGACTTTGTCATTTTTATGAGAACGTTAGAAGGACGCTGCAAGAACACCGGCTAAGCGTAAATAGGCCTTAAATGATTCACGAGTTGAACTTCCTACGAAAACCAGAAACATGTTTTTGAATTTGGATAAACACGATATCTGTAATATTTTAACCTAATCGCGCTGGATGAAGGTTGAAACTTATCAACTGATCTATCAGGCTGTAAATATACAACTTAAAAGCCATCACCCATCAGCTGGCCATCACAATTGTATATCTATAATTGTATGAGATTGTTTATGCAGGTGTAGTTAAAGTTAATTTTTGGTTGGCATTGCTATTGGTATTCAATCGTTTAATTAAGTATAAACCGAAAATAAATTTCACGAATTTCTTTTTGAATCATTGAACAGCATAATCAAATTGAAGCTGGATATGACTGGGTGTATATTTTGAAATACCTGTATGTCAAGGCAATGAACAAATTGATCATGTGACCCAAAAATAACGTAATTGGTGAACGGATCAACCACCGGAGAACTTTTGACTTCTCCTCCGCATTTGTATGCCCATTTTATTGCTCCTGTGTCTCGGTTGATAACGTATACTTTGTAGTCATAGCAACCTGTAATGTAAACATAAACATATAAATGCGTTACAACTAATGGAAAATATTGGGTGAGGTACCGCGTAAAAGTTTAGTCTACTGCCTTCCCTCTTATGGCGATACGAACCCTAAAAATACTGGAGAAAGTAGAATGACATTACAGTACCTGATCCGCACATTAAAGAATACCCAAGTCACAAATCGCGTATCCCTATATTGATGAATAAATTGATGAGAATGTTGCGTGTCCGAAAATGGTTAAAGTTGACGAAGGCCTGGTCGCGATTCGCAAAGCGCGTATCGCGTATTGGAATCGCCTATCCGCACACACATTGGGAAAATCCGTGACTCGCAAAGCAAAGTCGCATATACGAAAGAAGCTGCACTTGCAAATTCTCTAATGTGCAACTTGTGGTTACGCAAATCCTTCAGCGTATCCGCTAGTTGCGTAAGAAGATGTATTTGACCAAGGCATAGAAAACAATCCGCAAATTATGAGTTGCCTATCAACATATTGTATAATACACAAATACGTGTTTCCGCAACTCGCGAAACACGAACCGCACATTTTGTAAGTCGCGAACTGCGTATTTTCATTTTAGAAAATACGTTCCGCAATCCGCGATATTACAATGTGCAACAAGCAAACGACAAAGCGCTGGATATATATATGGAGGGAAACGGTTGGACTCAACTCACCTACAATGATGTATTTCCCACATCCTGAAATAGTTGCTGAAGATTCTATACGGTCCCCTAACTCAATATCCCAAATTATGGATCCATTGTCTAAAGAAATTGCACAGAAGTGATGAGAATGTGAACCAATAAACACTGCTCTGCAATCACTGCAAAGAATCAAAGAAAAATAAAAGTTTAAACAAAGATTAATTCAAAAATACTTATAAGGAAAATAATGCGAACGTTTTTTGGAAAATCATAGAAAATTCTAAGTAAATTCGCGTATTGTAAGCTGTTATATTTGATGGACACATGCATACATGTATCTAGATGTATATCCTCAAGTTGCATAAGCGCATGACTTGCTTATCTATATTAAGTCGCGTATTCCGCATATCCCGTATCCGGTAGTTGTAAAAGACCTAGGCCTAGATGTATACCCGCAAGTCTTGCATCCGATCGCGTATCCGAAATCCCCATATAATTTACAAATTGCAGATATGCAAATCGCCTATCTGCATATTATAGAATACGCGAACATGACTTGCATATCCGCAAGAAGCGTATTTGCATGTTGCGTATCTGAGATTTAATACGATATCCGTAGATGTATGTCCGCAAGTTGCTATCGCGTATCTGCACATCAGATAATACACGAATAATCCACTCGCATACCTGGTAGTTGCGTATCCACGAACCACATATCCGCAATTTGCATAGCATATCCACGAATTTGCATTTTGCTGATTTGCTACATTAGATTTGCGGTTGTGCAATCCGCGAATGTACAACGTGGACATCTGAATTTTTGTTTAATACTTACCTTGTTAAAACTACGAGTGGCGAGGCATCAACACATTTTTTTGTATCGTATTTCCATATGACTTCAGCTTTTAATTTCTCATTTATTCTACATGTAGCCCGATCCGTCACACAATTATTCACAATTTCACATTCACCAAAATTATACGAAAGTCTAAACTGGGAACCTCTTTGAATTGAAACGTATGAAATGTCATTTTCTTTAAAAATATCTTTTGAAAATAGTTTTGATGGCATTAGAACTTGTGGAGAGACGATTTCTGCCTTTAATCTTTTGTTGTTTTGAGTTAGTTTTGATACTGTTTTTCGCTTTAAGATAGACCTTGGCTGAAATTCTATGTCTTTTTTATCACTTTTGTCGCTTTCGCCATCCAATGCGGATTCAGATGACGAGCCATCCACAATTGGCTCAGCATCACTTTGCACTGGAGGCATGGCACTATGATGTTCTGAATGAATCTCATTATCGATGAATTGTACAAGGTTTTCGTATGTCACACTTAGTAAAGTGTCAAATAATTTTGGCATGGATACCTTTAACTTGGATTCTATTTCATTAACAAATTGCAGAGCCTGGACAGAATTTCCACCAGATTCGATAAATTTTTTATCAGCATCAATGTGTGGTAAACATAGGACACGCTGAAAAAATCAAAAACGAAATGATCTTAGATCTAGATGTTTGTATGGCACTAACTCTTTCTCATGCCCCATTATATCAACAAAAACGTCCCTCTAGGCAATAAAAACGGTTAACCGCGCGCCGCGATAATGCTAGGGACGAGACCGGAACCAATATGGCAGCCTTGTCCCAGAAGCGGCCTTTTATATACTACTACAAACTATATTATGTAATAATGTCGACGAAAGAAGCCAAGTTATGAATGCCCCCCTCCATTGATGAATTTTCTATTTCAGGGTATGATATGTTATACATGTACAAGTAGGATTAAAAGTTATATTTTATATGAAAATTAATTAATTTCTGTACAAAGCGGGATACCGTCAAGGGGAGACATCATAACACGAAACATTTCTAGAATGAATAGGTTGATCAATCAACCTCTAAAGCAAGCAACTCCCGAAACCCGCAACATTTGCAGGACAGAGTGGCAACTCAAAGCACCTTACTCAACTTATTATGACTCTTCTGTCAATCAAAGTCTCATTGAAAATCGATATCGACTTGCAGATACGCGACTTGTGGATACGAGATTCGCGACTTCAAAATACGCGATTCGCTACTAGCGAAAACGCAATTCGAGACTTGCGGATTCGAGATTTGCGACTAACAGATACGCTAATTGCGTATTCATTAACATGTGGACAAGCAATTGGCGACTCGTGGAGGTACAGTTAGGTCTTGGTCAAATTTTAGAGCTTACCGATACGCGACCTGCAGCTTGCATATACCCGAATCGCGTATTCCTAAAAATGCGGATACCCTATTCGTGACTTTTGGACGTGTAGCAAGGTCTTGGTGAAATTTTACCTGGCTTTACATACGCGAGTCATACAAACATATATGTCGAAAACCCTATGTTAGAGAATGATCGAGAATGCATGCCGTGTATCTCAATGTAGTTGTAAATATTGAAAAAACCCAACTAATGCTAGGGAAATTCGGGTATCCGCAAGCGAATCGCGAATCTGCGAGTCTCTTATTAGCATGTCGCGTATTCGTAAGCTGTAAAATGGATAAGTTGTTACTCCGAGAGAAGTCGCGTATTCTCAAATGTGCAGATACGCAATACGCAATTCACGACATGCAATACACAGATGTGCGATACCGATTCGCGATTCAAGTCTCTTATTCGCCGTTATACAAATACGTGACGCGACTTGCTAAAAGCATAAAGGTCTTGACATATCTCAACTAACCTTCCATGTTTCTTCGATGACCTTTGGAGCTCCATAATCAGGAGTATCATCTAAAGATAGCAACTCGATCAGAGCTGAAATCTTAACTTTGCCTAAAACAATAAAATACAAAGTAATAACATACAAAATACAACGTGCTCAATGTTCATGTAAACATAAAAGGACGGAAACTTGGAAGCAAGAAATCAACTGTTTATTTTTCGGACTCATAAACTCATTAAACCACCATAAGCAATATTCGTACCACCAATCAATGATAATAGTCCTATAAACCTCCCTAATGTGATACGAAAACTATTTCTGGATTGATAATATTCGTGGGGACCAAGAACTAGTAGGTTCCCGGTGTGACAGGAATGTAGGACACTAATCCATGCCTCGATCACCATGTACTGGCTTTTTTTCGCAAAATGTTTAGACTCATTCATAAAGCGTGCATGAACAGATTATGATATTTGATTGGTTTAAATTAATTATTCAGTGACGTCTGGTGAGATCTCATATTTTTCGCATACGTCAAACTTCCGTATTTGGAATTCGTCGCCAAACAGGCAATGGTTGTAGAAAGACGCCCTCTATTGTTACTACGTTTTTTTTCGTGGAATACTATGGCTGCCATGTTAATATTTCGAGCGAAGAAATAGACTTTTTTACAGCTAATTCATGGTGAATATAA
>JAXIUW010141114.1:0-13212 GCA_035591015.1 Cephalothrix simula
ATTGCCGGTAATTTCAAATTTGGTCATGTATAGACTATTTAATAAGCCAGTTAAGTCACAACTATTAGTTCACTCTGTATTTCACAGAGTGAACTACTAGTTGTGTTTTAACTCTAACATATTAACGGATCTTTACTACCAATACCCCTTATAGCTATTATTATTATGATAATTTTGTCAACGGTATATTCAGATCGACGGAATATAACATTGAGTATCAACATGCCAATACCCAATATATTTTAATAAATAAATAATTTTTGAGACTGAAAATTTTCTGAAGTGAGGGGTGTGGATTTTATGATTCAGTGCACCGAAATATTGTCCAAAAGTCGGGGTGCGGATTATCTTTTGGTAACTTAGGTATTTTGTACTTCAATAACTTTTTTTTCAACGAAATTTTGAAAAAAGGCATGCCCCACCAGTCATTTAAATGCTCCACCAGGGGGGCGGATTAGGCGAAGCTAAAGGTAGGGCTGCGGATTAGTTACGTATCTAAGAGGTTTAAAACCAAAATAAAGTCTCTGCGATCCCCCATCCAAATGGTGGGGGCTTAACGGAGCTTATCGTACTTTTGTAGTGCAGCTGTGTTTTAAAAACACCACAGCCCCACCCTTAGCAACGCCCAAGCCACCCCCTGGAGGGGCATATCAATGACCAGTGTATAAACATTTTCTTTTTTATTAGTTGGAGTCCACTGCTCAATTTTCTATTGTTTTCCCGCTCGCTGCCAAAATCAATTTTATCTAGAAATCAAAAATATGGCAAAAATTAAAAAAATATTTGTAATGACTATCTTACTGTTTAAATTACGAATAATCTAAATGAAAAGATTAAAATTTAGAATTTTTTTCAAGCCACCCCTTTAATCAAAAAATTTGAATCTAGATCTAAGAAAATTTTTTATTACAATTAAAGAACACTATTATCTGTGTTATTACGTATCTGAGAGAGAAATCCACACTAAAACAATTTTAGAAAATAGGCATTTTTGAAAATTTATTACCAACGTTTCATCTCTCATCATTAGGATATGGTTAGAACATTATTTAATCAAGATTATATACAATATGAACAGATTATCATAAATTGGTATTACGAGCAAATACATCGTTAACAAATTTTAGCAAAAATATTTTAGAAAGAAAAAGAAGAAATTGAAAGTGTGTGGTAGTAACTTATGTACCCCACTTAGAGCAATTTAAGCCTGTCTTACACGCTCTTGGAAAGAAATTAATATTTAAATATAACAATAAGTACTATGTAAAAATAAAATTAGGGTATTTAAAAAATTAATTGTACAGATAGTAATAAAGTTTATATAGGTGAAACTGGGCGTATTTTTAAAAAACGTATGTGCGAACATAAAAATGACATTAAAAATAACAAACCAAATAGTGGTGTTGCCAAGCATGTGAACGAAACAAGTCTAATGCCCATGTAGTGTACAAAAGAACTCATGTATCTAACCGACATATCGTCGAAGCTGCCATGAATGATTAATGCAAATAAAAACAATGTATGTAATTTAAATAATGGATTTGTAACCCTTGACAAAACTGTGTGTAAATTTGTTAACGATGTATTTGCTCGTAATACCAATTTATGATAATCTGTTCATATTGTATATACCCGGTAAACTTGATTAAATAATGTCCTAACCATATCCTGATGATGTCTCTTAGTTGAGAGACGAAAGGTTGGTAATAAATTTTCAAAATATGCCTAAATTCTAAAATTGTTTAAGTGTGGATTTCTCTATCAAAATTTTTATATTTCATTTTTTCCCTTTGCCACCCAAAATTTCAAAGGAAAACGGGGTTTGATGCACATTTTACCCTATAGGCTATTCTCGATAAATCACAGTGGTTTAAGGCACCAAAGGTGAGCTTCTGAAATATATTTAATGCATTTTGAAAATAAATGTAACAAAACAAAAACAACAACAGGCACAAGAAAAATACGAGACCAAGCTTTCGGCTTTCCTTCGTCAGTGTCAGTGATTAAAATGGATAACAAAAAACTATTGACGTCACAATTTGTACGCCAATGCTTTTCAGAGTGTCTAGATCAGTCGCTTTTCAGAGTGTCGAGAACATTTGTTAGGTAGGTGCATCACTTTTCAGAGCATGCAGAGCAAAATGTAAGCAGTATTTAGCCACCTTTGTTAAGCCGTACTGAGACCACGATGGTGCATGCGCAGAATCAAACCCATGTATTAACATGCTGACGTCATAAGCTTTCTAAATATGTATGACTCACCCCACTTCCTCATCGTTTTCCCGCCAAAAATAGAAACCGTGCTCGTACCCTCACTTTTCCCCTACTTCAGTGGGTCAGGTTGATCATCTGAAGATTTGGAGTTTCTCTTGGGTAATCTGTGAGCACATGCTATGTCCTTTACACAGGCTCGGATTTTCAGGGGGGGGTGTAGGGGTGTGACAACCCCAATATTTTCAAAAAAATAGGTAATTTCAAGCCAGTCGGTAAAATTTCATTTTGAAAATTGGTACTTAAGGTATAACTGTCGGTAAAATCAAGCGATACCTTGACTAAAATTAATAAGAAGGATTAGATCAGCTGAGTGTTTTGATAAAGTTGATATTATGAATGATTGAATGTTACCTGTTCGGTAGGCCCTAAATATCCCACAAAAAGTTATCACTGCACGTATCAAAGTTCGAACCATTGCTCAAGAACCCTAGTTTTTATTTGCAAAACAAATGGGCGAGTATTTATTTAACAGGAAACATGGCTTAATGTTATCACTAAGCATTTTGCCATACCAAAAGCCTATCATATAAGGCAGTAGGCCCCGAGTTGGCAACACTGATAAGATCGAAATTAACATCTGACCATATTCCATTTATTTTGATGATTTCGTTAGTTTCACATCACAAATGGATTAATTCACGAAAAGTGCGTTTTTGATCATACTAGAAACCAGCATATGGATATTTTGAAAGTTCGGATATTTTTGAAGTCAGATGAAAGACTCAAGCAAAATGTCAAGAGAAATTCGGGTAATTTTTTTTTCGTCCAAGTCTTTGAAAATTATCGTAGTAAATTAATGAGCAAAATGTACCAAAAATAGCCTCAGAATCAATCTCAGAGAACGAAAATCTTAACAACCCCCCAACGAAGACCCCTTCGAACCGGCACTGCCATTACATGTACATCCATATCTAAGTTGGCTTTCAGAAACTGTTGCACCGCCTCTTTTGCATTTTCGTTTTTGTTCTGCAGTAGACCAAAAATCCTAATATTTTCTCTGCGAGAGTATTGAGTGTTGCTGTTGCCAAGCCTTAGGCTTTGAAGAGTCAAACTTTTGAGCATCTGGTTTTCCTTAGCTAACATCTATATTTTGTTTTTTGGTGGAACCTTAAGGACTTTGCTTTGGTGGGAACATTATCCATAAGCACGGCACTAAAAAAAAAATGTAATAAAATAAAAAAAATCTTTTTTGCATTTTTTTTCTTGATTATTTTTTATTGATTTTTAATGTTTTGTTTTTTGCTATAGTTACAAAATACTCTTTATTTTTTATACTTTTTTTTATTACCAAAAAAATTAATGATATTTTTATAACCTAAATTTTATTTTAATTTTATTTCATTTTATATTTATAATCAATTGTCTATTTATTTTACTTCTTTTCATTCATTTCTATTCTTTTCTTCTGCATTTGCACCTGTAAATATTATACACTGATGTTGTAAATAATTTATTGATAATAAAGCTTCAAATTAAAAAAAAACTCTATTTTGTTATTTGCTTCTGATAATGTCTTCGCCATCTCTTGCACTTTGCTATCATTTGATTCGGCTAACATTCTGGTTTCTTCCAGCTCCTTCGCAAGCAGGTCCAACTTTTCATTTAGCTCATCAGTTCGTTCTGTAACAATGGAGTGAATATCTTCTTTAGTCCCCAGAGAGTCGATAAACTTCCTTTGTTCTCTGAGCTCGTGTAGTATATAGTCTATATAAAATACGTTTGACTGCAATTCTAGAAAATCTGTTGGATTATCAGCTGCAGCATCAAGACTTTTTCCTATCCAGGTATCTTCGGTTATTGAGCTACAAGAAGCTGACTTAAACAATTCCTTCGGTGATGCTGATTCAACTCTGTCGTTTTTTTCATTCTTATCCTTATCAGTCACTGATTGCTTTGGCATTTGCCACTTTAATTTCATCAATAGTTTTTTGTTTGATTTTACATAAGGTAATTTTTTGTTGACTCATTATTTCCCAACTTAATCCAAGATGGCGGCATTTTTGAAAATGATTTCAGTAACTTTTCATTTATGGTTTATTATAGACACCAAAAAGTTAAAATTGCAGTCCGATTAGATTAATTAAAAGATTATATCATCATTGTCCTATATTTCCCTCTACAACCATCAGATATTCCAAATTGCCGAGATAAAAGTAGATTATTTGGGATTCGAAATTTCTAATGATTTCTAAGCTCATAGGCGCCACCTATGGTTCCCCCAAAACCTAAAAATGTCTTTGTACTAACACTAAAGAGTCTTTCTTCATGAAGTTTGTCAGTCAGCAAAAGCATTTTGATAACATCTGTGCCATTCCACATAAAAAGAGTGCTTTATGTACATGTACTTGTCAATAAAAAGCTTTGCCATAAGGGATCATACTTTATTGTTAGAAAATCAAAATGCATAAACAATATGGATAAAATGAGTTCAACCTTCCAAAGAACCAGGAAGGGCAATTATATCAAGATGGAGATTTAATACACCACCAGATTATTTCCTAGGTTTAAAATATCTGAAATTCGAATGCATAGTTTTTATAGATTTAGTATTTCATAAAAATTGCTTTAAAGTAATTTTTATGAGAGTTCTGATGAAGACAGTGGTAGGCACTTTGTTGGCAATGATATTTTTTTGACAAACACTGCAAGGTTCTTGGATTTTCGATCGGTTCCTCCTTTGAGTTTACAAATAGTGCAATGCCATAAGAACAGAAATTAAAATGACATTCGGAGTAAATTGTCCGATTGATTTGAAAAAAATTATAGATCATTAGCAATATTCATTGAGCGCTATTGAAGTGCTAAAAGTGGGGCCGCTCAATTGTATACTGGTACTTAAAGAGAAAAGCATCAATGTAATAACATATTTCAAATGCCAAGTAATTCTTAGTAAATCGTCTTGTTGAATGAACAGTATTCATATGTCGGGTATATAAACAGTAGGACTGCGGGGGAGTCGTTTAAAGACTGAGAAGATTTCCTCTGTCCAGTTTTCTTTATACCCCTTCTCAAACACCATTTTATATTTACATAGCCTTACAGCATCAAAAACTTTAAATTTATACTGTTGTTGTTACATTCTCATTTTACCATATAAAATTTGTTGTACTTCATGATCATTAACTCCTGTGACATCAACTGGTCTTTTGATGATCACGTAAAAAGTTCTGTAATTTTTTCAATGTATCTTACTTTATTTGTAGCTGTAAAATAACGCCACATGTAGCCTTTTAATGTTCTTTGAAATATGTCTTCATTCTGACTGGTATATAATGTAATACCACGTTCTTCTAAATATCCCTTCACTTTTTTATTGTTAAATTCACCACCTTTATCACACTTTTTGTAATGTTAAATTCACCACCTTTATCACAGCTTACAGTCTTGGGTCTTCCTTATCTATTTGCAAAGAGTTGTTAAAATCCACCTAGAAATGCTTCACCAGTTTTTCTCTCAAACGAATTCACCCATGTATATTACGGCCTACTTAAGAGATAATACAGTATGTGCTGCACCGAGTATGAGAGTACATATTTCACCTAAAGGTCAGTTAAAAATCCTTGGTTTGCAACTCGAAAGTCATCCGTATGGCAATGCTTTTTATTGGCATGTGCGTTAGTGTCTATTTTTATTTTGAGATTTTGGTATCAATTGAAAGAGAGAAAAGTGAGAGAATTCCAGTTTCAAAAGTTTCATTTTAAAATTCCTATAACGGAAGTTATAATAGTAGTTTTAAAAAAAACCATTCTTTTATAAAAGGTTATTTCCAAGGAACTTTATTTTGGCAAACTTTACCCTTTCTATCTGGAAGGACACATTCTGTGTTTGCTAGTGAGCGTAGAGAAAATAGAAAGATTTCATGATTTTATAATCATTTTTTAGTTTATAATTTATAGATTGAGGAATTACCCGTTTTTAACAAATGGTACTATCTGCGTACGTGATTTTGAGATCATGAAATCGAGTACCATATGAAGTTGATTAGCGCATGCGCAATTTTAAAAAAGTGATATACCTAGGGGAGTATCATGATTTTCACAGAAAATATCTGATCATTGAGTGTGTTAGAGAATTAATAGCCTATTGAATAATTATTCATAGTTGATGAATACAAACATCTTTTTTCCATTCGATCCCAATGTACCCCACCTTCTGTCCCAACCTGCTGATACAAATTTTGCATCTATCATTAATTCCTTAGCATGTATATCAAATTTTCCACATTTAAAACATAAAAAAGCAATTGCACATCGTTTTTAAAATTGAAAACCTTAAATTTTAACACTGAAAAAAAAATTAATAGAACTCAGAGCATCTAACACAACCCCGAACTTTATCAATGTCACTCAACTTATGATAAATTTCAGGTAAGGTATACAATTTTATGTCTGTCAATACAAAAATCGGACAAAAAAGGCGAACATTATTTTATTTTAAAAAAGGAAGGAAATATATTTCGAATCTATCTTAGATTCCTCATCTGTTAATTTTTAAATGTCAACGTCCACTTTGAAATTTAATAATGAACTGATGAGGAATCTAAGATAGATTCTAAATATATTTTATTGGGATTTTTGCTATTTATCAATTTCGCTTCATCAGCTTTTGTCCAATTTGTGCAATTTTATATCCAAAATATCGAAGATGGTAATATAATATAAAAAAGGGCTTCTAAAATGTTAGTTATGGGAGAAATAAAAGAAACTAAAAACTATGAAAAAATGAAAGAAACTAAAACATATGAAAAAAGTAGGAAAGTAATGCTGTTGATATACAAAATCAAAAAAGTGACAAGGGTCAAAGCTCTTTTGCAAGGAAAAGAAGCATGGAATTTTGCAGTAGAGCGATTTTTGTGATTGAGATTCCTATCTGCGTAATACAAAACTTCAAGTTTAGGCTTAAAAATATTAAATGTATAATGACCTAATATATTCTATTCAGATCTGCAGTAAAAAAATTATAGTTATGCTTCTATTCCTTGTGAATGCAGAATTCAATATGTGCATCACTATTTTTCACTTTTCAAACATGTTTCAAACCGTCCCATTTAGCACGACGCAGTCCATATATAAGGAGAACATTAAATACGAAAAAAATAGAGAGGCTCCAAAATATAAAAAAAATCTGCTTGCATGATAATAGTATAAAAGGTTGTAACCGGTACCCGTTCTTTTGGTGGAATACCAAAATTTTTTATTGTTTAGTCTATTTTAAAAGACAGTTGTTTAAACCCCCCTGCGTGTGTGTGCTATAACATGGATAATGTTAAGATATCAGTTTTCTGAAGTAAACTAATTGTTACACGTCTGCTTCACACACAGGGCTCCTACAGAACGAAGTGCTACTATAACCGTCTATTTAAGCGCACCCAAGTTTATTGAGATGTCCACTATGCCATTCTTTTTTCCCTTATCGAATATAATTTTGCTGCAAGAGGCAACTTTTACACTGATACTTGGAAAAAATATGGAACAACAAAACTTTTCAGGCTTACCAAGATATACAAAGACATATCCATAGTATCCTTTTGAAAAGTATTCATATGTATGATCAGGTATGACAGAGGGAGTATGTAATAACACTTAGTGTTGATGCTTTGATTGTCTAATTAAAATCTTCAATCAACTACTCCCTCGACTGAGGCGTGGTTAAGTTAGTGGTTAAGTTAAAGGAGAATGGTTAACATATTATTTGGAATTAAAATATGCATTAAGGATTTTTCAAAAGCTATATAAAGTCAAAAGAAGCCATAACAAAATTTAATGGAAAACCGATGCTCAGCATATATTAAAACCGATATCCATGAAGACATTATGAGAGCAGACACCTCGTAAGCAAAAACATTTTGTTTTTGCAAGTGTGTTAAAAACTCATCAATACACTAAGTGTAGAGAAAATAGAGATTTCATGATTTTATAAATTTATCTAATTTTTTAATTTATACTATATAAATCAAAGAATTGCCCTTCTTTAAAAAAATGTATCATTTGTGTGAAAGATCATGAAACCTAGTAGGAAATTGATTACCGCATGCGCAATTTTTAAACAAGCGATATACCTATCACGGTTTTCACAGGAATATTATGTCAACCCCCCTGAGACATTCGAATTTATGGACTAATCATGCAGGTCATTACTTACACCAAATGAATGATGTGTTAGAGACTTAATAGCCTATTGAACAATTTTTATTGAATAATATTCATATTCGATTAATACAAACATTTATTTTTCCTTTCCAAAACGTTCTCATTCTTTTATGGGATTATCCCAATATGCCACCCTATTGTCAACCCACCCCACAACATGGGGGACGCTGGGCCAGTTGATTCAATTTCTACATTTAAAACATTTAAAACATGAAAAACAATTGCACATCATTTTTAAGGTAGGATTGAAAAATTTAAATTTAGCACTGTAAATAAAAAAGTTAGAACAAAAATTAATAGAACTCAGAGCATCCAACATCACCCCTAGATTCATCAATTTCCCTTTATCAGTTTTTGTCCAATGCTGATTAACGCTATTAAAAACGTGCAATTTTAAGGTAGAAAAAATCGAAGATGGTAATGTTGTTACAATATACAACATCGAAATAGCGAAAAGTGTCAATGCAATATTTGCATCACTATTCTTTAATTTCCCCACATGTTTCTCACCCTCCCATTTAGCACGACGCAGTCCAGCTATGAGAAGAATATTAAAAACCAAAACCACTATGGTAGGCCCGAAAAAACTAAATACACTTTGCATTATTTGATGATAATAGTAATAGAAATCGTAACCTGTATCCGTTCTTGTACAGCGTTTAAAATCATTTGGTGGAATACCAAAGTTTTGTACTGTAAAGTTAAAGGTGAACGGTAAACATATTACTCCAATTAAAATATGCATTACAATTAAGGATTTTTTTCGAAAGCTAATAAAGTCAAAAGAAGCTGCTTTCATAACAAATGTAATGGAGAACCAACGCTCAATTGAAAATATAACCAATATCCATGATGACATTATCAAAGTAAACCAATAAAAATAAGTCCAGGCAAGGCAAGTAACAGAGTTGATGTTTGTAAGAGAAATGTAGACACCAAAAAAGTCAACACCAGAAAAAAAGAAAAAGATTAAATTTGCAGAATCTGATAATGCAAGAAAAAATAAGAAATGAAGACCAGCTGGTTTCCAATTAGGTTGTTTTAAAAAAACAATAATACTTAAGCCATTGCCAATCAGGCCAATAGCTGTTGTGAGAATAACATAGTACGGCATAATAAAATTCCAAGCGTGGTCAAAAATATTCAACCATAGTAAATTATTTTCTGAATTATTGGTTGTCATAAGTAAGCTTACTAACGATCTCGGTGCACCATAATTTGAATTATAAATGAAAACATCAGTTGTGTAATATTTATTATAAATTAAGAGATCAAGTCATTTGATTACCATAATATATGCAATACACTCATTATCAAATTTTACAATTATTTAAAATCAAAGAATGTAGATAGCAAAACATTTCTTAAGCCATAGATTTTTAGAGGGAAAAACGTAATGAAACTATAATATTGGTGCTTAAGTGTTGCATGTCCGGTAGATATGCCCGTCCTGGCTGTATACTTTGAATACATGTAGTGTAGATCAAAAATCCCCATAATGGGTGTTTCGTACTTCAGAGGTGTTGACATGCAGTGATATAATTAGGCAGCAACATTTTACATGTATTCTGTACAACATTAGGTGAAAAATACAGAATACATAGTAAAGCACCACAGTTATTCAAATGAGCAAATAGGGATACATATATAATCAGTACTTTCTGATGACTATGATTTTAAGCATGTGATTATCATTTATTTTATGTACTAGACACAGGTAGCATTACTTTATAAAATGTTTTGAGGTAGCATATGGCTGGAAGTTTAGGTTTCAATTATCTGCTACATCAAAACCTACAAAAAAATTCAAATCACACATAGTAGTCTGCGGACCCATACAAAAGGTTTCTTTCACACGGTTACAACATAGGCATTGATTTGATTCCAATACACTTGATTAGTCCAAAAAATAGGCATATAAATTCTATTACAACCAAAGACATAGGTGATACAGCTGTGTCTATGACCTGAAGTAAAATATCATATTATAACCGTAAAATTGATTGCAGAATTTAAAAATCTAGAATGATCTAGAATCAGTAATGAAGATGTGTACGGCCTAAGGGAGACTAAGTTGGGTTCAATTTTATCATAAACACTTTTCTTGATAAATCACAGCGATTAAAGGCTTTTGTGCCAAACACAAAACTGTTGCATTTTATTTTTTAAATGTAATGTATGCACATTTTTCAAAAGCTAATAAAGTCAAAAGAATCTGCTCACATAACAGGTGTTATGGGAAACCAACACTCACCTGAAAATATCCATAAAGACATTATCAAATGTACATAATATATATGTGTTTAACTGTTAAAATTTTCACTACAGAATAGGAATGGATAAGATAGTATCAAATATTGAAAGCAGGCTATTTTTAGACCAACTTCAAGTACTTTGAAAAGCAATAAAACTGATTAAATCTAACCTCTTGGAGGATGTTTAAAAGTTTTGAACCAATGAACAAAAATCTGGCTACAGATCAGGTCAGAATTATTTGATAAGGTACTTGAGTTAATAGAATCTAATTTTTATACCCCTTTCAAGATTGGATCCATCAGGGGATATTCAGAGATAAACACATTTATATTATGTACATTTGACATTATGCATTAAAACAATAAAATGTATGCTTAAGCAGTGCAAGTAAATGTTTTGATGTTTGTAAGTGAAACATAACTATGGACAATCAGAGATTGGATGAAAAAACCTCAAAAAAGGAAAGCAAAAAACATAGCTAATAAAAATTGTATCTTTGCTGATACATTATATTTAGGATTAGAATTACTTGCTGGAAGTAATTAATAGAAGTGATAATTTTTGAGAGACCATGTCTTACTACCCTTATGGGTCCAACAGGGTTTTTACTCCTTAGTCCTTAATTCAGCCCCCATTACAATTTTTTATTCCAATTTGCAGTTAAAAACCAAACAGCAAGTTGGACAAATCAATAACTAAAGAATAAAAAGAATCTTTCAATGAGCCACCTTTTTTCCACTTATTTAAGAGTAACGAAGTGAGAAGATACACAATATATTTACAATAGGTTAAGGCAAAACAATAGTATGCCCATCATAGAGTGATATTTTACAAGTGCACGAAAGTCTACTCTATGCTAAAGCTTGAAAAAGGACTTTCAGTAATTTTTTACAGTGTGAATATGACCCATAAAGACTTTAAATCTCACCCATCACACCCATTGGATGAACATGAACAATATGACATTACTACAGTATGTGCTAAAATTGACTCGCCCTTTAAAATCAATCAAAAGAACCTCAGTAAGAAAGGACATTTTAACCCTTAGAACTCAGAGCTCTGACCTCTCAGAATCCAGCCATTTAAGCAGTAAGCGGAGAGAGCGGAGCTTTTCGTGTGGCAATCTGTATAAACCTCTCTTCCCGCCCGATGAATGTAAATAATGACATCATAAGTGAAATCGATCATCTTTTAAGTGGAAAAACGGTTCCAAAATAATATCGTAGATTCATTTCTGATCATCAAAATCATGTATTTCGCTTTTGTTCCAAGATAAATCTAACGCCCAAAAGTTATTTTATTTATGTATATCACCTTTATTGTCAAAATAATTAAATGCGATTACATGATCTTAAACAATTTAGAATAATATGTTAGTGAAACAATACCAGGAAGTCCAGGACAGGAAGGGAAAAGGAAAGCTTGATTATTACTCCACTAATTTTATATATCTACTATGGGCTGAGTTGCCTCCATTTATAATGCCTTTGAAAGCATTAGCAGAATTTCATTTTTTCTGGGTGCTAAAAAGAGACTATTTACCAATAAGTCTCTGGTAAGTTCTTTAATCGATAAGTGAAATGTGATATTCAAGTGCTACAATCAATGTGATAATTTTCAGCAGAACATTCCGCGATTATGATAACTGGGGATCGAATTAATCGACCATCATAGACATAGTGCAAGAAGATTCAATATAAATGAAAATTTACATCCTTAGTGATAAAGAGCTTTTACCCGATTCCGTCCACATAAAATTTGAACCTTGAGTTAAAATTGTATAAAAGATATGACAGATATATACGCATTGTAACCTCTCAAATATCAAGGAAAATTTAGACAATGTGAAAACAGTGTAAAAAGAGAGGGTATAAATTGATTGATTACACATACATCTGAACTTATTATAACATATTCTATGTACAATACCCACACACAAAGATAACGATCAGTCAGTATTTTAACTCCGATCGAGTGGCAAATTTCCCAATGCAATATAGCAAAGGTTCAAAATCCCCACTCGCCTATAGCTGTACTAGAAAATGAAAATGATGAATTCTAGCTGGTAAAATGATCCTTGTTTTGCCTTCTAATTTTGTTTTCTAGTAATTATTAGTTGAGTTATTCTACAGATAAAATATCCATAATTAACTTCAGAATTTTCTGCGTCTAATAAGCTATGTTTTGGATAAATATATAAACTTTATTTTTAGAAGGATTAAGATTTGGTAATTGCTATCATTATGAGTCGATTAGGTACTAATAGGTAGGTTTAAATCTATGTTTGACAGAATTCGATTGATTTTCCATACTTTTACACTTAATTTTATGAATTCGGGAATGTGGAATTTTTCATTAAAAAAATCTAGGATCATGAATATTGACATCTAATTGAAATTAAGTGATTTAATAGCTAGCTAACTTTTAGAGGAATATTTTAAAATTATTTTCACCGTGTTTTAATTAAAAAAATTTTTTTTTATTTATCAATTTTTTAGTGTCAAAACGAGGTGCCCTTTTAACATTGAATTAA
>JAXIUW010142225.1:0-13204 GCA_035591015.1 Cephalothrix simula
ATGCTAAAAATATTTTATAAGATGCCCATAAAGGTAAGGGAAGTTATTAGCAAGGATGAACCTAGAAAACAAGCCACTTGTCTCGTTTTCAGCTTTCACTACTTTTCAGTGACAGGATCTCAAAAAATGGGTGCCCTTTTTACCTCCATATACCTGTATTTTCATTTTTTCCTTAACACTTTTTCATCATTTCATGTATGTATAATATTTCATAATTTTAAATTTTATTATAGACAATAAATAGAGGAATTTATAAAATCGATGGCAGATACTGTCAATTTATTCATAATTTACCTATATTTTTTATTAATCACCGAAAAAAAGTTGAAACAAATTAATCCAGTATTAAAATCAATTTTAAAAATCTTGGAATTTTTAGTAACAAAGTTAACACTTTCCCTACCTTGATAGATCCTGGAGTCGATGGAGTACTGGATGGTCCTTTACGACCAGTAGGAGTGCTTGAAGCTGTTCTTCGCTCAAGATCCTCTGTAAGCATCGAGGGCGATTGTGGTTTTGGTGGTGAAGCATCTAGATCCGGTGGAGTTCCTGGAGATGGATACGCAAAAGCGTGATCTATTGCTTCTGTTTTATCCTTTCTGCTTTGGTCCATATTACTAAAATCCCTTTTGCTAACTGACTCCGTGCTTTCAGGAGTCAGGGGTGATTTTAGCACCTGAAAAAGTGTATTAAATGTTTTTAGAATATCATCCATTTTTTAAGCTTGAATTAAAATTAGTAGCTATTTTTCATCCCCACATATGATGGTCTGCAGTTACCAGGACCAAATCAATGAATGATGTATATGGGCATACACATGAGACATTTATTACAGTTATTCCATTGAGACTCGAGTAGTTCTAGGCACTGATGCTGTTAGCATAGAGCATACAGAATTTCAAATAAGCATTCGATTTGCATCGCTAAACACTTCAGCCTTGTCTCATTCATTCAAATATTGACATTGCATGAATCATTTATAATTTAAATAATGATAAAGACACAAAGTGTAAAAACAGTATAAGAACCCTAAAATGTTAGTGTCCATAAGATTCAAAATGATATTATTAGATAATACACGCTTTTACCGTCTATGACTTGAAAGCAATTAATTAAGTTCCTGTTGTTGAATTATATGCTTTTAATCAAATCCTGGAACCGATCGCATTAAAACATCCCTTTATTGCATTCAAAGAATCCCATCTAACCTAAATGAACAACACATCATTTCCCCAGGGACATTTTAAAGCAATAGCTGTTGAACTTAATGATTCTCAGGATTGTGAATCATATTGTCCTTACGAATCACTTATGGTTGATACTGGACCCCTCAATGCAGTTAATTTCATTCTCACATTGCTGGCATAAATGTCGTCACTATTTTACCTGGGATCAAAATGAGTTTTATCCTAATAGTGAGAAATTAAATATTTGACCCTTTTCACAAACAGGTGGAATTCCTTAGACTTAATCTTGAGCTTTCGCCAAAAATGTATTGCCCAAAATCAATTTTCAATCTTGCATTCTCATAATTTGATCTTTTTTACAGTACTTTTCAAAATATTGTTATCATTGGAATAATTTTTCATTTCTGTCATTATCTCCTTTTAACTGGTTTCATGGCAGAGGCTCACATTAAATTTCCAGTTTATTTCCCAGTTAGCAAAATCCGTATATTTCGAATAGTTTGTTTTGTGCTTAGAACTATTTTATGCCGAACACCTGTGAAATAATTGGTGTGACGTCGTAGATTGATTTTGACGGAAACAATGACTGTAAATATCAAGGTGGGCTTTTCTTAATGATGTGTGTGTGTTTAAAATTTAGCCAGTTTCCAGAAAAATCAGGAAATGAAGCTGAATTGTATTTGATTTTACAGATGGTACATTATTTTTCTGTAAGATGGATGGATAAGTTATGCAGCCCGAAAACGTTTCGGTTGTAGAAATATTCCTGATGATAAGGCAAAATCTTTGCGGAAAAATACTTTGATTAGAATTCTCGGAAAAACGTGCCTTAACGAGAGTTAGTTGAATTTGTTTCTTATGGATGTTATTATTAGTCCAGATGAAGCTTAATCAGCATCATTCGAATTTCTTCTTTGGCACTGATAAAGGTATTTCAACAGAAATGATGATTGATCCACTCCTTCACAAAGGTTAGCAAGGTAACATCGGACGCATGTGCAACTTAAACAGTATCATTTGAATCTCTTCGTTGATGACTCATTTCTACAAAAAAAAAACGACCGAAATCTAGACAAAAGCCTTAAGCCTTACCATTACGAGGGCAAGCAAAACCAGGTTGGACTCAACTACAACTTCCTCTTCCTTGGCCTCTGATAATTCTACTTCCACAAAGGAGAACTGGGCAAAATGGCCTCTATACCACAAAGATATGCAAAGTAAAGTATGTAAAGCTTTAAAAAACATTTGAATTCCTTCAGTGTATACTGCATGTACTGATCAGGCTATTGCCATTGAAAGAAAGGTTGCAAGGCCTCTTCATCACTAAGATAATCAAGATAAGATTGGGGCGCAGCTGCAACGTAAGCTGCACCATTCGAGTGTGATCTTCTTTGTCAACTGATTAAGCTATTTCCACCACAAGAACGATCGATTGGTTTTACCAAAGATGAACAAGATAAGGTTCGACGAGCAATATCCATCGACAAAATGATTTAAATCAATGTGAAATGGCCGCTCCATCACAAAAAATGAGCTAGATGAGGTTGGATGCAGTTGCAACTTAATGAAGATAATTTCTTTTTGGCTACAAAAAAGTCTAGTAAAATTTAATGCCAAACACAGGCTACCTAAAAATCGCGACCTGCCGGTCGCATGTCCCATTATTATTGGATTGGTAATGGAGCGTAGATTATGAATTTGCATATTTAAATTTTGTGACGTCATTGAGGCGGCGCCTAGACGCAAAAAAACTCCAAAAAAACAGCACCTCGATGACGGCATAAAATTTTAACATACAAATTCATACTTGTAATCTACACTTCATTACCGATCCAACTATATATAATACATTAGTACCATAGTCCCCGTAAACACCGGTATTTTTGGGAAGCCTGCAGGTGGCTTTCAATTTTACCGGCCATTTGTGTACTGGAACTTATTCAACAAAAATTGTTGAAATCGGGCCAAAGGCCTCTCGATCAGATAGATTAAGCATGATGTTACTTAGCATCAGCAGCAGCATCTGTTCAATCTCTGTATTGTCAAATGTTCTTTATTATTTGTGGCTAATTTGATTTTGGTTTGTCAATGACGATTCGATTGGCAAAAAGTCATGATTAGTTGATGTATTGAGTTCCCACGCTCTTCTTGCAAATGTTATGGGCTAAAGGAGATTTAATTTTGTGGAAATATTTCATTTAGAAGGGGTAGGGGGTCAAATGCTAAACGAAGGATTTTTTGTAGTAGTCATAAAGTACAAAAATGTATCTTCTCTAATGAAAAACACATCGGCTCCATTTCCTGATTTTATATGATTTTTTGAAAATTGACTATAGTTTGAAAAATCTTCCTATTTCAGACATGCACAAACCATTTTGGAAAAAAAACCCAGTGTGAAAGGGATGTCTGTCCGATAGGCATGCCTGTCCGGGCGGTATACTTTGTACATTGACGAAGAAAGAAATCCAGGGATAAAGGGTCCCCTCTAGGGATGAATGTCCTCCCTCACGGACAAAGGTCCCTACGGACAATGATCTTTGCCACACTGGTAAGTGGTTGTGGTTTCAAGTCAGTGTGTATTTTTTCTAACTTTTCCTAGAATAAAAAAAAATTGTTCTTTTGCCTTAGGTTTTGTCTTTTTATAATTTTTAGATTTTTTAATGGGTTTTGTCTTTTTATAATTTTTAGATTTTTTAATGGGTTATATTTTAATTTATATTACATTACCTTATAATGTGGTGATGCATTTTCATCTTGAATATCTACTTGTTCCAGCTTGATTGGATTCGGTTTGGCCTTTATCATTTTGTCTTCAAATGACTTTTGTCTTACTGGTGCTTTTGCATCCGTTTGTTGTTCTCGGCTATTATAATCATCAAGAGATCTCTGGCGAATTGGCAACTTTCGATCCATTTGAAGAAATTTCTTTTCTGGATGAACGGATCCAGGACCTGTTACTTCGATTTTTGGCTTTGAAACTGATACTGGCGTTGATTTTGACTCATTAGGTTTTGCGGCTTTGATTTTCGGTTTAGCTGGAATAGGTGGAGGTTGTTTCCTTTCAGCTGAAGAAGTTCTTTTATATTCTGCTTTCTTTTCTGGCTTTTTCGTTTCTTCTTCTTTTGGAATAGGTTCGGAATCAGCCGTTGTTAATTTTGTTTCGGGGTGTTTCACTAGTTCAATAGTCGAATCAACTGGAATAGACTGACCCTTCTCCTCTTGAGGTATTATATTTTTCTCTTTGGACTCTTGTGTAACAATTGAAGATTGCGTAGGAATGTTATGTGCTTTGGGAACTTCGTTTGAAAGTGGGAATGCTGAAGAAGTAGTCTCTTGAGAGGCAGTAACTTTTCTTGGTGGTGGTTGAGCAGAGGTAACGGTTACTGGAAGTGGATCAGTTACTGGGGGTGAAGCAGAAGATGTTATTAGTGCAGATTGTGCTAGAAAAGCTGTTTGAGCCCTCTTTGGAGGCTCTTCTGGAGCACCAAAAAAACTTTTAAATCCTTTGAATAAAGCAGTTCCTGATGACTTAGCTGTTGATATAGCATTAGTTAAAATTTCTGGTGCTGGTGGTTGGACTTTTCTGTTAAAAGGGTCATCAAATGATCCACTGCGGGAAGAACTTAAGATTGGCTCATTTGGGACTACATTTGCGATTGATGTAGCACTAATAACTGGTTTTTCTTGTGACTGATCATCTTCTTTTATTATAGCATTATTTGTTTTTAATTCAATAGTAGCTTCTTTTTCTGATTTTTCCATTGGTTTCTCTATACACTTTGGTTCAATCTTTCTTACAATCGCTTTTTGTTCTGTAAACTCTGTGTGTGTTTGCCTAGCTTCATACTGATCCAAAGAAACGGTCTGTGGAGCAAAATCATTTTCATCAAATTCTATATCATAAACAATAGGTTTTGGATCGTACGGGTTGCTTTGTTTCCTGAAACTATCAAATTGAGAACTTTTGGGAGGCATTTTTCCTGTTGTCTGATTTTGTTGCATAACTTGATTGTCAAAATGTGAATGATTTGGTGGGGTTTGGCGGTTTCGATCATAAAGGCCAGCATGTTTCTGGTGCTGTTCCGAATCTCCTTTCGCCCTATGATCTTCACCCTGAAGTCTGTCTTTCATTCCTGTAGTATCAACATTTGATGATTTAGCTACATTTAGTCCCTCGTTGAGTAGGTTTTGATTGTCAGCAAGACACCCACTATCAAATTGTTTTTCTTTCAAATTATCAAGTGCAATTTCCCTTCTTGAAGAGTCATATGAAATTGAAGAATTTGGTGCATTACTTTTATCACTTTTTTGCTCTGGTGCGCTACCTCTTCGTCCTTTATCATACTGCCCTGTCTTATCCTCCCGTTTGATAATATCATGCCTATTTTCATATTCATCTTTTTTATAGGAGCTGAATTCAGATGGTGTTTGTTTCAGATAAGTGTTCTCCTTGATTTTTGGCTCATTAATCCCACTAAGTTTACGATCATCTTCTTGTCTTTGGTCGAGCGAACCTACTTTACCAGAGGAGTAAGGCTTTGAATGATCATTTTTAGGAGGCAAGACATGAGAACGATAATCGTTTGATCGATCATCTACACATCTGGAATTGTGTGACCTATTGCGGTCATCTGCTTTGCTACTTTCATTTGGCCCGACAGGATCCTGCGCTATATTATAGTCATAAGTTTTTACAGGGTCATAAATTTGTCTTTGGCTCGAATCTATCTGTCTTCCGTAGTCATCTGTTTGTTTCTTTTCATATTGCCTGAAATGCTCATCTCCTGAATAAGCGTCACTCTGCTGTTTGCTATATTGTCTTTCATCAGTATTATAATTTTGGTCTTCTTTGTGCTTAGTCTGCATGTTATATTTTTGAATCTGCACACTTTTGTCTGATTCATTTTGTTTCTTTGGATCCTGCTTGGATATTTCAGTTGGTTTTGAAATGCTTCTACCTGAATCATATTGATGTAATGTAGAGGAAGACATTGTATCGTAATTTCCATGTAAATCAACAGATTTAGTTTTATTTTTACTATCATTAGTTGGAATTTGCACGCTTTTACCAGAATCATATTTACGGATATGAACGTTTTTTGATAGATCTGATATTTCGTTTCTCGCAGGCTTTTGTCCTTCAGCAGATCTTTTTGAATTGTCATATGGTACTGGAGAACTTTCCCGTCCTAGATCCGGTAACATAACTTCCTTTCCGGAATCATATTGTCTCATCACTGTCTGCGGCTTGGTCTTAGTGTCTGTTTCTGCTTGTAAATTTGTTTTAACAGTTACTTCATGGCCAGAATCATATTTTCGAATAACATTCTCAGAATATTGCCGTACAACATTACCAGAATCGTAATGCCGTACTACTTCTGGTTGATCTTGGGATGGAATAACTACACTTTTTCCTGAGTCATACTGACGTACTCCTACATTTTGATTTGCTAAAGGGTTGCATTCTTGTATTTTACCTGAGTCATACTGCCTGTTCATTTTATTTTGCTCACTTGTTTTCTCGGTGGGCCTGTACTGAATAGATGCGTATGTATCAGATGGTCGTCCGTCAGCTGAATACCGCTCGTTTGGGTTATATTTAATGCTATCAGTCCGTTCAGGAACTGGTGGACCTTCGATTTTATTTCCCATTGCATCATAGCTCATTTGAAGCCTCGATATATCATCATAATTTTGGTAACGTTTTAAGGAACGAGGTGGTGGTGTGTACCCTGAATGCTGCGCTACCAACATTTCCTCTTGTTCAGCTTCTTCAAGAGATGGCGAAACATCTTCAATGGGCGACAGGTCCATAACTGGAGACCAATCACTAGCTGGTGGCTTCGATTTCTGGCGTTTACTACCTCCTTCAACGTTCTTTTCAGAAGGGTCAGCTAGTTCAATATCGATGTCTTCAGCATCATCATAATAGTGTGGAGATGCTGGATCACAATTATCTTGATAATTTGGACTGTTTGGGGAAACATCCATCTGAACTTGACCGGGAGCATAGAGAACAAATTCAGTTGGAGAAACGCTCAAGTTGGTAAGTTGAGCTGTGTTACTTGAAATAGTTGCAGCATACGCTGCTAAATCCATTGTGCTTGATTCTTGCTCTCTACCAGAAGGTTGACTGAAATCAGAACGTGCTCGAAAAATTTGATAGTTTTTATCGGGAAGTGTTCGAGGCTCTCGGTCATCTCTGTACTCTTCTCCTCTCTGATAACCTGCATCTATTTCCGACGGAGAACTTGGAGATGGACGTGGAGTTAATTTTATGCCCTCATCTTCTGATTCACTTGCATGTTTATTTTCGGTAGGTGAGCTTGGTATTGTCCGTATTTGTGTTATAGCAGTTTTATCATTTTGCTTTGCATGTGATGATCCATACAAAGGTTCATCTTGCCAATTTTTAGATATATTAGATCGGTCGTTAGTATCGCGGTAACCGGGCTTCTGACGAGGTGGCCAGTCATAAGAATAACTGTCCTCTCTTGAGTCATGTCCACTTGAAGATAATGAATCTGAGCTGGAACCTAGATCTTCGGAACTATGTTGTCTAATGTTTAGACTCCGTGGTCGAGGAGATCTTCTTTTCTTTCCATCATCATCAGATTCTTCTTGACCATCTGGTGTTCTTCCGGTTATATATCCCGAAACTCCATCAGGTTTTTCTCGAACGTATGTAGGAGATTCCTTAACAGGTCTAAATGTATTTTCTGATCGAAAAGATGACGTAGAATTATCAATTGTTTGCACTAAAAATAGTAAAGGATCATCTACTAATACACAAGACTTTGCAAAAGAAATCCAAATTTCAAATGACTTAAAGGTCTAAGAAATAGTTTTAAGAACAAAGAGTAATCTTACCTCGTTTTCTGTTACTATTGTTGACAAGATTACTTTCTTCAGGAAATGATTGTTGATCATCAAGCATGCTTGGTAATGAACCTTGCCTTGTAAGGTTAGTCTTAATTTCTTTTCTGTCCATGTGTTCCACATATTCATCATATTGAGTCATAGAAGCAGTTCTTTCTAGTGATCTTTTTCCGCCCTAAAAAATAAAAAGTAAACTCCACTATTTTAATCTTATCCACAATATAAGAAATATTTTTCCGCATATTTCAGCAAATTGACCCTCTTCCGATTTAAATACCGTTTTTATTCTTTAATGATAGAAGAGTGACAAATAAATAATTATTTTGATAACTTATAACAATTTGAGAAGCTTTAATATAGTGAAAGCAAACAGAATAATAGGATTAAGCAAGTACAGATGCTGTGACAGAGGTTAACAAGAAGAAAGGTAGATTTTTAACATAATTTTTTCCTTCCTTTTCCTTTCTATTTATGTCTAAATCTCAAAAATAATATTAAAAGTTTCTATTATACAGTTATTCGACGCTTTCTGAGTGCAATATGATAGCAGTTATTTACCGAGGATAAATAACTGCTCATATTGCACGAAGAAACGTCGAATAACTGTTTTATAAAGCAATATTACAAGAATTTGACCCGACATCATCAAAATATTACACCCCCTCCGCGGACATCGCCGTTATAAATATTCATATTGCTTTATAATACTCGTTATATTAAGATTCCCGAACTGTTTATGATTTAACGATTGAAGGTTTTAATTCCAACATTAACCTGTAAATTTTATCAAAGACAACATGTCTTTTATTTGTATTTCCACTACATAATAATCGCTATCATTATCTATTCTTAAGTCTTTGTTTTAATACTCAAAAGTTGTTTTGCAGAAGATAGTCCTGTATTTGAAGTGCCGACGTATAGTATAAAAATCCTAACTTTTCAGAAGAAGGTGTTATAGAAACGCAAGTGTAACCATTGAATGTCCAAAATATGAAGTAAACATACTATATAAAGCAAATTGGGGCAAGAAAAGCACAAACCAACACCTTAATTTCAAAGGTTAAGTTAGAAGGAAATCCATGCTAGCTCAGGTTTTAATCGGTGACTAGGTGCAATGATGGTTATGCCGAAGCCATGACATGCTAGACACAGAGCCTGAATTCACACTTCGTCCTACATCTCAGATGCCCTTCCCACACAGCACATCACATACACACATCATTTAAACAAGCTACACAACAGTACAACGGAAAGACTTTAAAGGAAAGATACACAGAGACTTTGAAAACAAGAACAAATCAAAGAAGTCTTTTACATGCACACGTCACAAATATAAGGTCGAGGCTACGCACATGCGTCGGGAGAGAGCATTTGGCGGAACTGCCTTACCTTGGCCACAGTGGACGCGGTTAGCATTATTTCGAACTCTTTGATATAGGAGGGTTGTCTAAACCCATGAAACCAAACCCCAGAGCTGAACACTAGATGCCTACGTTTAAGACACATGATGCATAGCCACTCTTGAAGCTGTGGAAATAAAGGGTAAACAGAGGAAATCATCACATGTAAAGCAAAACAAAAAAGATTAAGGACTATGAAAACTCTGGGGTAACAAACTAACAACGCACGTGGTTCTATCGAACATTCAGGCAACATGTACCAGTTTTCAACATGTATTTAAACACGATATCTGCTTTACCCCAATATTTGCTTGCACTATATGAGATGCACAGTGATGCAATAAAACAATCATTTTAGTACGTTATTTTCGTTTAAATAAAAAAGGCTGATAAATTATCAAATTACCGTTCTACGAAAAAAAAATATAACTACCGATCAAATAAAGAATACAGATAGAAATCACACCATGCAAAACTATGGTCAAAGTGATAAACAATTCACAGCTTCAGGCACACTTTATGTAGATTATTGATCTAAAAGGAATTCCTTTAATCTAACCACAGCAGAAATATCAACCTTAACATGTAAAATTGATATCAGTATCGAGGAAACCAACACAAAACTATTTGTCCAACTTCTGATAAACTGTCAAATTCAGATATAGCTTTAGTGGTAGAGTGAAGACCCTTTCTAAATATAATAGATATAATACATGTATGGCTTTAATGGAAACTCAGTCATGAGGCAAAAGTTTCTGCAGTGATGCTTGTCTAACTTTTTCCTACGCCAATCTAAGATGAAGGGAAGATTAATCTATTCTTATTCTATCGAGTCCTTCAAAATCAAACCGAAAGTCAAGCAACAAATCAATTGCAGCCAGAATCAATATATACTTATGTAACCTTTATGTTTCCAGGAAATCAAACTGAGTGTCAAACACTAAAATGATGTTTTTTTAGTAAAGTTAACCTTATTTTTGAAGGGGGCCGTTTTTTTCCAAAAATTTTCGAAATTTCTAACATAATTGCGCAGGACGGAGGAATGTTTCTAAACCACAAAGGGGTACATTGACGTCATTGGGCCCCAAACATTTTTATTTAAAAAAATTTTTTTCGGGCCCTTTTTGGCGAAATATATTTTTACAAATATGTTTCTGG
This sequence comes from Cephalothrix simula, assembly GCA_035591015.1. Taxonomy (NCBI): domain Eukaryota; kingdom Metazoa; phylum Nemertea; class Palaeonemertea; order Archinemertea; family Cephalotrichidae; genus Cephalothrix; species Cephalothrix simula. The sequence goes on from JAXIUW010142225.1 coordinate 10,625, forward strand.
ACCATAGTTACCCCCGAAAAAATTGTTTGGGGCCTGGCGCCATGAAAAACAATTTTATTAGCCGACTTTTGGGCCAAAAAGGGCCTGCGTAAATGGTCCTAGGTCAAAATTATTTTTGGACATGTGCATCGATAGTTAATGCATACATGAACCAAATTTCAACTCGCTACGACCTTCCGTGGCTGAGATCTTAAAGGGGCGGAATCCGCCCCCTTCAGGTACCACAGCAAAAGTATCCCTTCAAATATAGGGTTAAGCTTCTCCAGTTTGCCCTGAAACGATAAGAAAGTAAAGCATAACACTGTCCAATTAGTTGTAAAATTAGTTGTGCTAACAAATATTTCTGTATGTGCTAACACTTAACCATGCAGCCCTTCTTTAAGGATCGGAAATCAAAAGAAATTGGTTAAAGATGACATGTATCATTTATGTGACCCTTTAATTATCATATTTATCATAAGTATTCTAGATTTCTTTATATTTGATCATATAAAAAACATAGTGGCTGAGATGATCTGAGATACTATCTCCAGTAAAATTTTCTGAAGCATTTAACTTCACTTCGGGATTTTGAATCAAAATGTTTCGTAAAGTTCTTTTAGTGTTTTACTGTGTTGTACTTTGGCTGACCCAAGTAAAATTCAAAATGAAAATTCTCGCTCAATAACAAAAACGCTTACACACAAGGTGACCCAAGGATATAAAGGTTATATTATTATACACTTGGGAGCTAGGCCTCCTTATTGTTGATTGCATTCCTAGGAAAGTGATTTGAATTTTTAAAAATACAACCTGCCTAGATAATTGTCCTTCCAACTTAAGTGTACTAGTGGTCACTAGTATCTAGTGATTGACATTGAATTATTGAAAGCCGTATAATGATATTATTTACACAAATAAATGAATGGAAAAATTGGATGAGGTACTGTAAAATGTACAAATAATTTTGTCCCCCCGCCCGTCGAGATCTCCTAAAAGGGGCATCGGAACCCCTTAACCCTACAGTATGGCGAGAAACCAATGTCGTTTTTTTCGGTTCAACCGAATTAGTTTTTCGGTGGGTTTGGAAAAAATCGATAAAAAGGGGTTAGTTTGTCGGTCTGAATATTAACCAGTCTATAATTAGCGCTACTTCCGGTTGGTTTTGAAAAAAATCGATAAGAAAGGGTTAGTTTGGCGGAAAATCGATTGGTGGACCGGGTGGATCATTGGACGTGAAAGCTTTTAACTTTTTTTCTGCTCGATAGATCTTGATGATTTTTTCACAGATTAATAATAATATTAAGGGCTTTACTTGTGCAAAATTTCAAAAAAATCGAAGCGGATAATTTTTTTGTATCGTTGATCAAAGATTGGTGGACCGACAGGACCGGGTGGATCCTTGGACGTAGCTTTTAACTTTTTTTCTGGTTGATAGATCTTAATGATTTTTACACAGGTTAACAATGATATTAAAGACTTTACATGTGCAAAATTTAAAAAAAATCGAAGCGGGTTAATTTTTTCTATCATTGATCAAAGATTGGTGGACCGCTAGGACCCTGAGGACCCGGGGGTCCCTGGAAGTCGTAAAAGCAAATAACTTTTTTTCTGCCTGATAGATCTTAATGATTTTACCACAGGTTGATAATGATATTAAGGGCTATACTTGTGCAAAATTTCAAAGAAAAAACTTTTCTCTCTTCAGGTAGGTGTTTAGTGGATTACCGGGAATACCGGGTCTACCTTATTCCCCTGGAGAGCCGTTTTTTAAAAGATAGAAAAAATTTAACAGCATAGATTTTTTTTAAATTTTGCACAAGTAAAGCCTTAATATCATTATTAACCTGTAGAAAAATCATTAAGAAACAAAGTTAAGATTGGTGGACCGACAGGACCGGGTGGATCCCTGGATGTAAAAACATAAAACCATAAAAGCCTGGATTTTACGTGGAGGTAGAAAAGATATACGCACAGATTCCTAACCTCCCAGGAATATGTACATCTTGTACGTAGGCCCTCTACCTGAACTTTTTTTAAAAACTTTTTCAACAAGCTGTTTTAGATCATCCATGTTGGAACGCTGAAGTTGGAAACCCTTGGAAACCGTAGCTTCCGGTTTTTTCGGTTAGTTTATGGATACGATCGGGAACTAGTCAAAACTAACCCTTTTTATCGATTTTTTCCAAACCCACCGAAAAACTAATTCGGTTGAACCTAAAAAAACGACATTGGTTTCTCGCCATACTAAAAGTACATTTTTGGAAAGAGCATGAAAAGTTACACACCATCGGAGGGATTTTTAATTTTTTGCCCCACCGGTGACGCGAAATGTGCAAAAAAATTCGAAAATAGACTAAGTCCCACTTTTAGTGGTCGGATATTAAGGGTCAAGGGAACCCTCGAATCGTTCGGGTTAGACCAAAACTAGCTACAATAGGTTGTTTGGCATATCAATCATACCTATTTAGGTTCCTAGGTGCAAAATTGTCATCTCTGGATTAATTTATTTCAAGGCTCATACGGGATCCTATGACCTTTGACCGACCCCCACGGGTCACCTAATATTATTAGGAACCCAATATTTGGGTCATTAGGTAT
>JAXIUW010143336.1:0-13162 GCA_035591015.1 Cephalothrix simula
TTGCGACGAGATGAGCCACATTATATTCAAGTCCTGTCAGAGATGATTTTGTGGAATCAGATCTGAGTTGAGAATGAATTTCCAGTTCCCTTTCGGAAGGTTTCAAAACAGCATGGCTGTCTCATTTCTCATGAAAAAATAATATAACTTCTTGTTTTAATAGTTTCGAATTTGAAACATATATCTTAATCCTAAGTACCCTGTGCATGCATTCGGTATTCAGGTAATTGGCCAAATGATGATTCATCAAAATCATTAAGTGGATTAAAACGACACGCTAAACGACACATAACAAAAACCGAGTTAGATAAACCAAGAAACATTCTAATAATTCAAATTATTAATAATCGAATCAAAAAATATCAAATTACATGTATAGTAACTTATTTACACTGAACAAAGAAATAATAAAATGCAATTTCATTGGTACAACTTATACAACCTACTAAGTCATCAGTAACTAGTTACAATATATACTAAATACGATAACTAAATATCTAGACATTCTAGAGATGATGATAAATGATCATATGGTTTTTTAAATCTTGTTTATATTTGTACGTTTTATTACAATATTTACACTCAAATGCCCTTATTTGTAGGTGAACTGTTTTTTCATGTTTCTTCCTATCACAATTATATCTAAAAACCTTGCCACAATAATGACAAGATATGGGTTCTCTGTGTTTAGATTGTCTTTGGCTTTGCAATGCTTGTGCAAATCCTGCAAAGATATCCAAAGAAAATAAATTCATAAAATTTTTAGAGTACAATATGGCACTAATAAAATATCTCTGTCTGAGAAAATAAGCAGCTCCTTTAAGCCTTTTTTAACAAAAGAATTAAAAGAGGAATAAGAGACAATAATACTATAATACAAGTTATTTCTTATGATGGACAGTTTTAGCATGTCGGTTTAATTTATCTTTGACATTTAAATGCTTCTTGGCACAATTCACATGAGTATGCTCTTAATTGAAGATGTACTGTTTTCATGCCTAAATCGTAACCAATTCCTGGAAAATATCATCCCAGAGTACGCACAGTTTTTCGACACATTAATTATGCTTAAAAAAGAACCTGAAAATATATCCAAGGATTGATAAAGAATTTACCTGAATTAAAGTCTTTAAAATGAAGGAAAATGTTAATTAACCAAGCGAAAAAACAAATTGGACAACTTGAGACTTTAAAAAAACTTCATCGAATCTTGAATAATTATCATAATCAGTACTACAAAAACATACTAATGTGTAAGAAGTTTTTTAATTTCTTCCAAATGAAAAGCTATTTCATGGCTCTTCAAAGACTGTTTATCTTTTAATTTCTTATAACAAAATCTACAGTCAAATGCTTTAATTTGCAGGTGAACCTGTTCAACATGCCTTTTCCTTGCCCAACTTCTGCTAAATAATTTTTTACAGTAGTCACATGGCCATAAACCATTTGCAATTTGTGGACTTTGACAACCAATTTCGAGCTGAAGTCCTGCAAAATTCGAAAAATTTGTCAATAATATACAATTTCCAGATAAACCTAACACCGCCAAGTCTTAAACTTCTTTGCCATGAGAAGCAAGCATATGCACTCTCAAATTCTGTTTCGTGGCATATCGCTTCTCACAATGTTGACACTCAAAAGGTCGTTGGCCAAGATGAACAGTTTTTTCGTGTAAAAGGAGTACAGCATTACTCTGCATATTCTTTCTGCAATATCTACAGAAAAACCGTCGATTCCCGACGTAGTAATTAGGATTAGTATCTTGACGCCCTGGAACGAGAGACAAGACAAGATAGTTAAAATCAATGACATGTCTCAAACCATTTTAGTTAAAGAGTTATCTTTTGAAATCTTGTTAGAATAGGCTAATAGAAGCTAGATATATGTACCTGAAGTTATCAGGTATCTACATTTTAACCCCCAATGTCATACCATGGGCTTATTGTCATACCATGGGCTTATGGTCATACCATGGGCTTATGGTCATACTCACAGAAAAGCTCAATAACTCTGAACAGGTTTCTATTTTACGCTAACTACATATGAAACCCATAATGGATAGCGTAAACTAAAACTCACCTACGAAGTGTCTTTCCTATGTACATGTAAAATATATTGAGATACTGTAGATTAAACGTATACTCCAGGGGCTTGAGTCACTAATGTCAGATACGAAAGTCTTTTGACTGGAGAAAATTATGAATACATATTTATGCTCATCAATTCCGACTAGTTTTATCGATAAAATCATATTCTAAAATATTCATTTTACTCAGCTTCAGAAAGATGATGCATGGTCACGTGTTAATCCAACTCCTATTTTCTGGAATATATTATAGGATAAAAATGATGACATTTCACACGTTTTGTCTAATACAGTTTCCTCAAGCAATATATTTTCTACCGTGAGTAACAAGCATATGCTGTCTTAAACTCTGATTTGCTGCATAACATTTTCCACACAACTGACACTGAAATGGTCGTAAGCCAAGATGTACAGTTTTTTCGTGTAAAATAAGTACAGCTTTACTCTGCATTGTCTTTCCACAAAGTTTACATAAAAACTTTCGGGGACGCCCTGGAACGAGAGGAAGATAAATAAATAATTTAACAAGTTTTCCTAAACTCATAATTTATTATTTAATCAGTAATCTCCCAACCAAGTCAAGGCAAACTATTCTATAATCTCAAAAGTCATAACGTTGGTATTTCATTTATGGTGATGTTGTGACTATTTTTCAAATGAACAATAAGGTGGCGTTTTCGGCGAAAAATCTTATCGCAAAAATCACATTCAAAAATATTTGCTTTAAGATCAATTCCTAGTTCATCAGCTTCAGAACGATGATGCATGAACTCATGTATATCAAAATCATCTTTCCTAGAGTATTTTTTAGGACAAAAACGGCAATTAAATGCTTTGATTCCAAGATGGACTGTCTTTTCATGGGTTCTTAAAGCTGAGACACTTGGCCATTTTTTTCCACAATATCTGCAAGATTTTGCAACTCCATTATTAATCCAAGAGTCCCCTGCAAAAGGAAATTATGACGAAATGAATTCTAATCGTGAGAATATGAATTTTATTAAACACAATCACAAAGAAAGTTAATGCCAATAATTTAGTACACTGAAGGATATTCGTCAAGCTACCCTTCCACTCGCCCCCGGTCCTATATAATTAAAACTATTAAATCATAAAAAATCTTTCATAGCCATTTATATTTATAACTTATTCAACCTGTGAGTGTAACAGATAATCAGCTTGTGAATAAACATTATGCTCTAAGAACTTATAAAACATGAATCATAAAAAAAAAATCCACAATCCTCTGGCTCCTCAATGTACTATTAATGGTCAACAAGTGCCAATATCTGAAAAATGTTACATAATCAAGTTCTTCAATACTACTATTTTGTCCTTAATTGTTTTAAAGAACTTTCACAAGAACATTTTTGTTAACTCCATAACTACGTTATCACTGAATGACAATTATGCATATGGGCAGCCCGATATTGCTTTCTTCGGAATATCTTATTACAGATTTCACATTTATGGATTTTGACATTAAGGTCAATACCACTAGATTCAGCCTCGGCACGATGCCTGGTATACTCATGTAATTTCATTTCTCCATTCCTAGCAAACCTTTTCGAACAAAATCGACAATAGAATACTTTGAGACCGAGGTGAACTGTATTTTCATGGATTTGGAGAGCTGAGCTGCTTGGCCACACCTTCCCACAGAACCGACATGATCTGAATTTGGATACCGGACCTCTATACCCTGCAAAGAAATATGTTCAGTAATGATTCTTAGTACAGAAAACTGGGAATATATATATATATATATAACAGATTTTGGCTGAAGGAAAACGAAAGAAATCCACAAAGGAAAATAAAAACCCCTTTTAGACACATTGCTATCCGGAAAAAGTTCTAGTTTACGGCCCTAAGCGCTCTTTAATCTTACGTCATATAAGACCTGAACTTCAATTGTTTACCTGAAAAGACATGCTCCTATTTTACTTTCACTCAAAGAAAACTAACAAGAAAACAATGAATCTCGATAAATTTTACAGGCACTTAAAGAAATTGACGTTTTTTTACGTGAATTCAATATATATTTATGAATGTGGACCATAAAATAGAACCAAAAAAAAAAAGTAGTGAATATCTATTTACGAATGACTACTTAAAAGATGAGCATCAAGATACTGCTTTCTGCGAAACACTTTGTGGCAGAAATGGCAGTTATACACACTGACATTCAACGTAATTCCCATCGATTCTGCTTCCAATCGATGGCTGATAAATTGATGCATGTTTAGTTCTTGTTTTCTTGCATATCTCTTCTGACAAAATTGACAGGTATGCGCTTTAATGCGTAGATGAACTGCATTCTCATGTATTCTGCGATTAGAGTTGTTGCCGCAGAATTTACCACAGTATCTACATCGTTTGCTACTAATTGTCCATTCGATTTCTGGAAAGAAAAGTTCGGAAATATCTGTAATAGTCTAGTGTGTAAAAAAAAGTTGGTACAAACAATCTCGCAATTAATATCCAGCGAAAAATGCAATTTTTAAAAAATTCTGCTATTTATTTGTTGTATTAAATCATTTACAAGTGACACTTCGTAAAACGCACATTAACATTCGAAAAAATAACATTAAAAATTGTACAATTAATATTGTCAAGTCTTTCAGGGCAATACGAAGCAATTACGAGAGGCAAAACTAGGGACGAGGCCAGAGTTTATTAGTGGCAAAAACCGTGATTCATTGCTGTTTCGTACCATTACACCAGGAATTTATTTATTCCTGATGAATACACCTTAATCGGTAAATAATAATTATCATTATATACACACCAAGTAAATGATACAGACAGAGAGTGCATACTTAATTATACTGTCTCTCAAATGCTGCTTTGGCTACAAAAATTCAGTTTTTAGCTTATATATAGTAAACAACAATTAAATCAATTAAAAATGACATGTCTGTGGCCTAAAAGCTAAGGACAGTGTGTAAACACAGCAGAGTTTAATATTCTCATATTTTTTAAAATTCAATATCTATTTCGTCAAAAGAATACCATGCTTCGTAACCATGTGATTCCTCATTGAATTGTTTCTCGTAAATGCAGCACTGCAAATTGTGCAATAAAACCTTCTCCCTAAATGTCTTTCATTCTCATGTGCGGTTTTAGTTCCCTTTGATTTGAACTCAGCCTTGCAGAAGCTGCACTGAAACGTAGTACCTGCAAATACACAAATTGACGAAATGTTATCTCACTATACACTAAGTTTTACGGAGACGTAAAGGTCTTATTGCCATTAGGGACACTTTGACACATAGTTTATTGTAATTGATGTATCACAAACAGATGGAAAAACACCTTCATATGTTTAGCTTGTCTTCATATGTTTCGCTTGTTTTACCACATTTAAGTTACTACCGGTAAATAAATAATTTTTAAAGAAAAAAATGTTTGGTTATACACTGAATACTATCTTGTGCTGATCTCTTAACATGTGATTTCTTAACAAGTACTTCCTGGTATATGATTTACCACAGATGGCGCAAATAAACCTCCTTCCCAAATGTTTTTCTCTCTCATGCTTGCTCATGCCCTTCTTATTTTTGAACAAGGAACCACAAAAACTGCAAGCCCACTTACTCTCTGCAAATACATAAAATACAAAGGTAACTAAAAGCTATTTTGAGGTATGTAGAAAGGTATGTAGAATGTTAATTATTTATTAGTTATCACACTGTCACGAAACTAGTTCATAAAATCAAGTACACACTTTTATGTTTTAGGGAGAACTGAAGTAACGATATTCCGATTATGGGCACTTGGTCACACAGTTTATTATAATTAATAACAAACTTCCTTCGTAAGCGTCATTTGTTTTCCCAAATTTAGTACTACCGGAAATGATATTTATAAAAAAAAAGTTTGGTTAAGCATTGACTACTCTCTTGTGCTGAATAAACACGTGATTTCTCAACAAGTAGTTCCTTTTAAATGATTTATCACAGATGGCACACATATACCTCCTTCCGAGATGCTTCTCCTTCTCATGTTTGCTCTTCCCGTACTTATTTTTGAACAAGGCACCACAAAAACTGCAAGCCCATTTACTATCTGCAAGTAAATAGGTAACTAAAGTTAATTCACATTTTTTAGGTAAGTAGACAGTAATATATATTGTTATGTTATTCATTGGGAATGTTATTAATCCACACAAAAAGCTTTAGTTGAGTTCAGTACTATGCCTTAAAAACATGTGATTGCGTAACATATAGTTCCAGGTAAAAGATTTATTACAATAAGTGCAACAAAACTTTCCTCCAAGGTGACTTTCTTTTTCATGCTTCTTTTTCCCATACTTAGTTGTAAAGAAAGCACCACAAAAACTGCATTTCCATTTACCTCCTGCAAGTACATAGGTAACAGGTAACTATTAATGAAAAAACTACTAGTATCAATTTTAAGCACATAAGATGCATGCAAGCGATTTATTTCAACCATGAACTGTTAACACCTAATGTTGTATCGCAATTTTTTCGTTTATAAATCTTTTCGAATTGTTTATCCACACTTTAGTCAAGTACTTGTCCGTGCCTTAAAAACATGTGGTTTCGTAGCATGTAGTTCCAGGTAAAAGATTTATTACAAATATTGCAACAAAATTTTCCTCCCAGATGATTTTCTTTCACATGCTTGGTTTTTCCATACACAGTTGTAAAGAAAGCGCCACAAAAACTGCATTTCCATTTACCATCTGCAAGTACATAGGTAACTATTAGTGACAAGCTTATTTTAATATTATCTTACTGAAACTACAACTCACTAAAAAGTCTTGGGAGTGCTGCATTAGGAGAATATGAGTTCTATATGTATTATTAATACTTAAATATATACAAAATACGTTCTGGGATTCACAATTCCTGGAAAATTATCGTCAGTTACTATTGAAACCGTAATTATGTACTAAATACATATGATTCCGTAATGTATAATTTCTTGTAAAGGCTCCGTTACAAATATTACAATAAAACCTCCTCCCGAGGTGCTTAGCTCTTTCGTGTTTGTTTTTCCCATCCTTAGCTTTGAATAAATCTCCACAATAACTGCAAGCAAACTTTTTACCTGCAAGTATACAAGTAAATCTATGTTATAATTACAGCAAGGGCAGCACGATCAAGAGAGTGAACTACGATGCTTAGTGACCATGTGAAACCTCAAAGTTTCCTTTCTAGAAAAAGTAGCTTCACAAATTGGACATGAACTCCTCTTTCCTAAGTGTTGCTCCCGTTCATGCTGAGTTTTTCCCCATTTTCGTTTAAACTTAGCACCACAAAAACTGCAAGCATATTTACTACCTGCAAGTATAGAATACCAAGTTAAGTAATTTTACTCAATACTCATAAATAGTAAATTGCTTTATTACTCAGTTTGTATAGCAACATTATCATAAAACATTATGTGCATGAACATATTTCAACCCATTATTTAAAAAAAGCATGAAAAAGTATAGAATATATCAATAACGTGCATTGCAGGCAATAAATAATTTTGAAAATAAATTTATAAGCTATGAAATCTGTGTTTCATGATCATGTGAGTCTTAAGATTGCTATTTCTTGTAAATGCAGAACCACACATTTGACAGCTAATCTTCCTTCCTAAGTGTTTTTCTTTTTCATGCTGTGTTCTTCCCCCTTTGGATTGAAATAATTTTCCACAGTAACTGCAACGATATTTTCCATCTGCAAGAACACAAATCAAAATTAAGTTTCTTCTCAAAATAAGCCAAAAAGCATGCCGAATTCACTTAGGTTGGTACACTTAAGGTAATTCACAATAGGTGTGACTCTTTAAGATATATCTCACAAGAAAATGCTACACTAACACGTGCATTGAGGAATACGGGATTATACAAAAACAATCTTATTGAACTTCTGGGTGTCCTTCCATAATGTGTTTTCTTAGCCGTTCGTATCTTGAATACTCTCTAAAACAGTAGGGGCATTTATATCTCAATTTTAAATGGTATTCCATTTGATGTCGTTTTGTGTTACGCCGATTTTTGAATGTTTTTCCACAATACTGGCATGTCAAATCATCTTTTCCTCTAAAGCAACAGAAACAAACCTAAATAAGTACATGTATTTATCATGCATTCCCACGTATTGATGCTAAAATCTTAAAGATTCCTCGGCACCAAATTACAGGGGGAGAAGCCTGTACACAACTCAAATATACAGTATAAAAATGTATGTCGTTAATAAAATGAAATTTATTGATCAAAGTATTTTCGGTAAATCTAATCATACAAAATGTCAAAGAAACATCTAACGACTTTATTGTGTCACGTGTCACTAACTATAACGGGGATGGGTGAAAGATGATCATATGATGTTTCAAAGTGTCTTTACGCTTGAAGTTCTTCTTGCATATTTTACAAGAGACATGGTAATTCAAGTGAATCTCTTTTTCATGCTGCATTCTTGAAAATTTTCTTGTAAAATTTTTACCACAAAACGAACACTGAGTGCCACTCTTGGCAGTGGACAGCTGCTCTGACGCCGCACGCAAAGACCAAGTTCCGACCTCTGAATCTGGAAAATATTAAGAGGTAATAAGGATGGATGCAATAATTTTGGGATCCAAGGCTGCTAAGACGAATGATATACATTCATATGGTATTTTAGAGCCTGTTTACGCTTGAATGTTTTTTTGCAAACTTCACAACTGAAACCAACACCAAGATGAATTTCTCTCTCATGCTGATACTGTGAACTCTTTTGCGTAAATGATTTTTCACAATAAGAGCACTGAAAACGGGTCGTAGACCGGTGCTTGGACGATATATGTATTGCTAGCGAGGACTGACATCCGAACAATAGGCCGCAAAGTCTGCACCTATTTCCAACTTCCAGTAAGGCTGCATCTGCAAAATATCAACATCTTTTTCAGTTTATTGACACTTGTAGAGTTCATAAACTATTTTAGAAGTGTTTCATGCATATATTTTCTTGGTCATATTATTACCGATAATTCACAACTGAAAACCAAGTATTGGTGATCAGTGACCTTGATGACTCAAAACGGCAAGCCGAAAAAAACAGACAAATCATACAATATGTGAATTTTTACTTATCGATATCAATAGGCTTGGTGCCTAAAAATAACATGTCTTTTGAGCACATTTGATCTCATGAACGACGCATCACAAAAGTCACACGGATATCTCATTTTTAGATGAACTTCATTGATATGAGCTTTCAGATTCCACTTTCGTTTGAAGATCTTTAAGCACAAATCACACTTATGAAATTTTCCTGTAATGAAAATGATCAAGTTCATGTATCAGTCAAGTTCAGACTCTCTTACAATGCATTGGTGGGTCAGGAGAGAACGTTTATCGACATATTTTTTACCACAAGCTGAACAAATAAATCTCTTTATATTGAAATGCACTGAATTTACGTGAGATCTCATATTTTCATTATTTTTGTACGACTTTTTACAAATTTTACACTGGTAAGGCGACATGCCAGGGTGTACATTGAAGAAATGCTGCATCAGCTTCGAATGCTTACGGTAAATTGCATTACAAATGTAACATTTAATGCTATCCGAACGAGACATAATAAATCCCTCTGCATCTGTAACGATACAAAAGAGTTTCTTTAAGATGCAATTTGAACACAAAAAGCTAAAATCTCAGATTTAAGGGAAAAAATTTCTATCTATATAGCAGGTATTTTGTATGCTAAAAATGGAGTTTTGATACATAGAAAACCTGAAACCTTACAAAAATTGTTTTATATAAGTTACAGAAATAGAAATTTAATTAGTTACATTTCAAAGCAAAAGCTATTTTTTCAATAAACTAGATTTCAACCAGTCTGAATGTTATGTCTGTCTCGGTCATCCATTTAAACATGTATTAAGCCATCACCATTCAGCAAAACATGATTCCAAGCGCGCATTTCCTGTAAGAGATACCAATCTTGACCGACCTAACCGCGTTACACCCACCAACCCAAAGCTCCCATCTTTCTTCCTATTAAATCTCGAATTGCGCACAATTTTGTCATGTCAAAAGTCAGATTCCAACCCAGCCAATACGCAACACCGCGCCCCCAGTCTTGTCCCTAGCCCTATAGCCCTAACTACATGCCTAACGTTAATTACAGAGGCTGGTGGACTAATGCCTATATAGTACCTGTGTTTTCTTCAGTATCTTCTTCATCTTCTTTTAGCTGAAATCTTTTAAACAGAAACCAAAGTCTTCGACGCATCGTATTCGCAAAATATTTGGTATTCCTTAAACCTCCGACTTTTTCGAGATTTTGTCAACTTTTAACATTATAACAAATTGTTGTACATTTTGGATTTCTAAATTATATTAATTATCCTATCATAAGGAATATAATGCGATAGAAGATCTTGCTTTCTGTTTACGAAAGAAGCCATCGTTACTTAAAAAATCTTAAAGTTTAAATAACTTGATGATCAGATTTTAGGTTTGTCCATAACTGCAGACTAATTAACATTTATAAAATAATTATCTTTGTCCAAAAATTTAATTTTTTGTCTTACAATTAAAACAGTATCGTTGGCTTCTTTTCTTCAATACAATGCTTTACTACATCAATGATTCTACTTACAGCAAGTAAAAGTCGATGAACTGGTTGTAAAATATAACTTCAGTTACATGTTTTTTATGATTTTCGTAGTAGAGCATTCAATCAATTCGATAAATAGTCATCTAACAGATCCCGAAGGTAACAAATAGGCACTATACGAGTATTTGTGTAAATAGCTATTTTAAATTTGAATGTAAAAACTTGCTTGAAAATCATTCTTAGCAAAACATCGTTTTAAAATAAATCCTGAATTAATATCTTTGAAGGACACCCGACATTTTTTACGAAACAAATACATGTATTAGTTAGTATAAGAAAACACTTAACTTAGAATATTTTAATAGGCTTCCTTTTTCTGATTAATTCAGAATTTATAAAGTTGGTATTTTATTCTTAGTCTTTTCGTAAAAAGGTATGTAAGAGCAAGATTTCCTGTTATATTGCTTTTTTAAATATTTATCAGCGGTTCAATGAAATGATACATTATTATCAGTTCACAGCTATTTAAATTTTCAGCCATAAATTTACTCCACATTTCATCTTACAAAAAGACCACATAAAGTACCATCTGGCACAAAGAATATTTTCAACCTTCCAGCTTCAAAAATATTTTTTGCAGCTGCAAGGTTTGTTATGTTAAAAAGAAATCTCTCCCTAATTGTTAAAGTTATAATTATAAAAGTGCCAAATTTCAATAGAGCAGACCCTATGAAGCTTGCCTTTCTTTTCCCAGCGTTCTATAGCAAACAACGCTTTACAATAATTGACAGAATAATCTAAGTTTAAATTTTAAAAGTAATCTAGCCCAAGTTTTTTTTTGATTCATGATCAATGATTTTCGTCAAATACATAGGATATACTCCATTTATTAGTGCAATATTAACGAATTTTAATTAAACTGAATTTAAATTAGATGGGAGAGATTTCCGTTGAATATGACTAAGGACCATTAACCCCTCAGATTTACGTCTACAGTTTTTGGTGAAATACACAAACGGATGGAAAATTGGTTGAGGCATAACTTGGGTGTGAGCTACCCGGTCCCCGTCGGTTTCTCATATAAGAGATATAGGAACTCCCCATAACCTATATATAATTGGAAAGCGCATGCAAAATAAGGAAGCGAGATTGTGAAGGGTGGTGGTTGAATAATATCTCGATTTAAACATTTTTAGCCGCCATCTTCTGCTAGGTGGTTGTAGGACATGAAACCATTTTACTGCATTGTACATGCCCGTTTCATCAATTTATAGTTTATGGGGGTTCCTATTATACAGTTTTCCAAAAATAAAAATAAATCAATTTGCTGATTTTCGGCTATTTCTTTTGGACATTTTTAACCACCACCAGGTGGAGGAAGTGACATAAAACTAAAATCTCGCTGCCTCATTTTGCATGTGCTTTCCAATGATATATAGGTTATGGTGTTCCTATGGTCCCTAATATGAGAAACCGACAGGGGCCCGGGTAGCTAACACCAAGTCATGCCTCAACCAGTGTACTTATATAAATATTTGTAAATTCCAAAATGTTATAAAAGCGGACAATCTACTGAGTGGTTAGCAATACCCCAGTCTCTTGACAGCTTTTCCAGAATAAAAAGGATTCAAACCAAATTTTTCAGGAAATACTGCCAATTTTTATTAACTTAAAATGAGGTTTAGACCCATATGAGCATAAAGGCTTTCTCATTTAAAAATATATTTTTGCACTTAGTAAACTTAACATAAAAATGCCAGAAATTAACTAATTAGTTAATTCATTGTAAACTTTTTATAAAAATGATCAATGATCAAATTTGATACATTCTTGATAAACGAAGGCCTTCGACCTTAACTTTATAACAATTGAAATAGAATAAATTCTTATATTTAAAGATATCAGAAACAAATTAACTTATTTAGCTTCTGAACATACTTTTAAAAATATATTTTAAAAGAAAAAACCTCTATTCACTGCACAAAAATCAAAGTCTCTTGGGATACTCATATACCCTGAATGGGGAGGGGCATAATATACGAACATAGGGCCAATGCAAAAATATGGTCTCGGAGAATCTCAGAGGACATTCGCGAAACGCTATTTTGAATTAATACTGGCATTTTTATGAAAATTACTCTTAGAACTGCTTTAAATCATTTTAAATAAAGAAATTGAAATGATGTCAAGAATTGGTCAATGCATTGTAGAAGGTCTGTCTTATGTAATTTTTAATCAATGCAAGGCTTTAATTTACTTTCATGTTTGCTGTGCGGCCACCTTAAATATTTCCAGGAAGGATACATGCCTTCTATTTCACTGTCCCAGTGAAGGGTACATGCCTTCTATTTCACTGTCCCAGTTTATATAATTAAATCCAATCTACAAGGGCAACTTTCAGCCAAACCAAAAGTTACTCAATTGAAAGATTTTTTAAATACACTGCCGAGCAAAAGTTCTGCAACAACTTCGAAATAAGAATATACCAAAAAATAAGTCAATTTTCTAAGAT